>JAOEGS010018199.1:38473-58200 GCA_025447755.1 Corythornis vintsioides | reverse complement strand
GCCCCTGCTCTGGCAGGGGGGTTGGACTAGATGATCTTCTAGCTCCCTTCCAACCCCTGACATCTGTGATTCTGTGACCTGTTGTTCTCTGCATGACTTTGATTAGTATTATTTTATGCTTTCCAGGTGAAGATGCTGCATACCATGCAACAGTCCAGTCTTGAGGAAGGTGGGAGTCCCAGACACACACATGTGCCATACAGAAGTGCTGAGAGTTTGCTTGTCTGGAGAATCTTCTGAATGGTAAGCTCTGAGTGTCAGAAATTGTTTGTTTAATTCCACTAAATAATAATACCAATATTATTAAACCAAACCACAAAACAACAAGCAACAATAATAATAAAAACAAAACAATTTTTTTTTTTTTTTTTTTAATGTGGAAACAAAACTTTAGTCAAAAAAGCATTAAGGAAGAGCAAGAGAAGGATAAAATGTGGCTAGGATATATCTAACAGTCTGTAATGTATCATTACACTAGAAATCCCTTCCCATCAGAGCAGAGCCACATCTCCTTTACCTGCCAGTGACAGACACCAGAAATAAGGCATGGAGAAGGAAACAGGCTCAGGAGATTTCACTGCAGTGCCTGATTCCAACACTGCTAGCTACCATCAGAGAGGATGACTAATGGAACCTAGTGCTAGCAGTTGGTATGGGTGGCAGCAAGGCTTTGGCAGTCTCAAGGGCAGTGTCCCAGAGTCCCAAAGAGCTATTCAAGGGGAAAAAAAACCAAAAAGACTTCGGTTTTTTTTGCCTGGAATCCGGATGTGTGGCAGAGGGGGCAGGGGAGGAAGGGAGTTGCAGCTCTGCATTGTCCTTCCCTGCTCTCACTGCTGACACACCCCGGATCCTGCTGCTCTGCAGATCCCTTTCAGCTGCCTGCTTTTAGCACCTTTGGCTATGGGAGAGGCTGGGTGCTTTCCCACGTGGCACCCCAGCAGTCCCCACCCTACTGTTGCAAAGGAAGAAATCTCATGTTTACAGCACTTTCTAAAACATGTAGGATCATTATTCATCTTGGTTTTGAGGGTCACTCTGGTTTTACACTTTTTCCTGACTTGCTTTACTTGGGCACTCTCCCCTTTGTACATCCATGTGGTGTTTTGCCACAGTCTCCTAGGTGACTGTTGTTGCAGGTGTTGGAGAGCTGCTCACCCACCACCCCCTTGTGCTTTCTCCCTCCCTCCATCCCTGGGAGCTGTGTCCTGCACAACTCTGACCCACTGCAGAACCTTCTCTCCTTTGCAGTCCTCCCTGATCTCCCAGATCCCTCACTCCAATTCCTGATGGCCACCAAGATGTTAATTGCTACACACATTATTTCAGAGCATTCAGGGGCTTCTGGGCAGGGATTGCAAAATGGGGAGGCCCTTTAGGGTCTGTAGTTTTGTGTACACCTCAAATCAGAGAGAACCCCTCACACCCAAGGGTGAGTTGTGCATGAGGAGACAGTGTCAGGGCTCTGTGGCTCCAGCATCTCACTGCCAATCAACTTGAAGCACCTGTTTGTACACAAGTTGCAGAGGTACATAGCAACACTGGTGGAAAGGAGATCAGGTAGGTTTAGTTTAAGCCATATTTTGTTCAGGGCTTCTAACTTCTTTACCCTTGGCTGTAGAAGGACTTATGAATGGCACCAACTGCTGAATAAGGGTGTGGGGTGGGGAGCTTGCTGAAGAGGTCTGTGATCTGCAGTACCATGAGAATATCTCTGTATGGAGCAGTTTCAGTGGTGAACTCCATTAATAGTAATTGTGTATAGAAGTCCAGCCATAAAACACACTGTTATTCCTCTACTTTTTTTTCATTTCCTTCCATACTTTAAAAAATGTGTTTCCAGGACACTCTTTTAGAGCAAACCAAATAGATATAGTACATAAATTAAAGGTGACCTTTATACACAAGGAAAGAGTTCTCATGAATTGCAGGAAGCAATAGACTGTATGGGCAAAAGCACCTCTTGCTCTTTGTTTTTGGTGTTTTTTAATGCAAAGAATTTCCCCCAAACTCCACGACTGTAAAACAGAGCACTAAGTACCAGCCAGAAGCAGACTCCTGAATATTTCATATTATTGAACTTTACACACTTCCCTGCCTCTGTCCTCAGACAAAAGCCTGCAGTCTATTAAAATTGTCTGCTCAATTTGAAGTGAAGTCCATATTAAATAGACTTGATTGTGCATTTCTATAGATAGAAAATGCTTTGGGGGCTACTGGAATTCCTGCTGCAGCCATCTACTGCTATTTGGTGTAAATAAATGCCTATTTAACCAGGCTTTGAAATAGGAGCAGCATTACTCTTCCAATATCCCCATTTCCATTATTTCACCTATTCAACATATTCAGCCTTAATGTCTGGAGTTCAATTTCCACAATATAACTCCCAGGTCTGCTCTTCTCCCTCAGCATCTCCAATACTTTCCTGACTCCCACCTCCCAATAATCTTGTCTTTTCCCTTAGGACTGCTCTGTATTTCAGACATTCATTTACTTCCTCTCGTGCTATTTTTCCTCATCCTGTTATTGTTGCCTGAGAGTCTGGCTAAACCAGCCCAGCTCCACCTGCCAAAACTTGATGCCAAGCCTATCTTCTCCTTTCAGATACCACACCAGAAGCACTCCCCCTGCTCCCAGGCCAGCAGGAAGGGGCTCTCATCTCCTCCTCCCTGAAAGCACTGGATAGCAGGAGCTGGCTGCTTAGTGCCTCTCCCTGCCTGCTGCTGGTAAAATGTGTTTCACCTCCTTTTCCACCCTCACCATGATTCAAATGTTTGGGGAAACTCTTACTTTTCCCTTTTCACCATATCTGTGTTGTCATGGGTAGAGATTGCTGAAGTACTCCCTCTGGGAAACTAGTACTTTGAGGTGGGTTAGCCTTTTTTTCCTGACCTAGTCCTCTCATTTGTTATTCATGATGTGAGCAGAGAGAGAGACCCAAGAACAGGCTTCATAGGAGAGGATATTAATCATACAGTCACTTGTGCTGCTTGGTTACTGGAAGCATGTATTGTTTATCTGAGGTTTAGGATGCTTGATCCTTGATAAGATGCTGTGCTTTCTAGCCTTAAGAAATATTTAAAAAAATAAAATAGCTTTTGCTTTTCAAAATTATGTATTTCAGCCTTTTTAAAGGAAGCCATTGAAGGCTGCACTTATTTACATTTATTTCTCAGACTATTAATGGAATGAAATAAAATATAATATTTGACTTCCCACCTGCAAGCAATATTTTACTTTTCAGCTTCTCCCAGATTTTCCATTTAACATGTTATCACTAGATAGACCAACAGATAGATTCAGTTCTGTATACTTTTGACAGTTGAAGTGAGACACCTAGAGCAATGCCATGCACTTTCTCTGGAGCTCATGAGTTTTTACTGAGAAGAGGAATTTAACCAAAATAAAAACCAGCCAAATTAAAAAGAAATCTAATAAACAGATAAACAAAAAAACCCCAAAACCTTCGCTCTTTTAATTCTCTACCTGGTTTTGGCCAAAGCCAAAAATACCTCCCATAAGTCTGAATTCCTGCATATAGAATGCTTCTCTCACATCAGCCTTGTCAGCTTCATTTTCAATTTGACCTGACATCAAGTGATAGCTACAGAATTCTAGCAGATGTTCTGCAGTTTTTTGTATCCTGATATCATTTACTCATGGTACTAATTTGATAAAGTAAGGACACAAAGGAAAGTAAGTCACAGAAGTTAGGAGTTTCAGAGTGGGACTGCTGGAAGGGCCTATGGATAATTACTTTTAATACAGATTATTGAAAAATAAGCTGTTCTGTGCCACAGGAATGGTATTTGGGGCCACAAAAAAAGGAGATAAATGACTGTGCATGGAAAGGACAAGTGGAGGCTGGGGGAGTCAAAGTGGATTTGTTCAAAGGAAAGATACAGCCTGACAAGTTTTTTTCTCAATGCTTTCTAATGCCAGCCTGATGTAAAAAGAACCACCACTTCAAATCTCCTTGCTTCTGGGCCTTTCCTGAAGGAAGAAATGAGCTGAGCCAAGCCTGTGAGTTCCACGAGAGGTCCAGGATGGTCCTTCCAAGCCCCACTCAGTCAGGGCCTTGGGAGGAACTTCAACACCAGCCCCACTGCAAAAGGAGAGCAGACTCTCTTCGTGGCCACACCATTGCAGATCTCTCACTGCTTTCTGTTTGCAGGTTCTCTGTTTGCCTTGTCCTGCTGCCAGCAGGGCAGACAGTGCAGGCAGTCAGGAGGCTGGAGCTCTGAGCCTCACGTCACCCAGGCAGGGCTGCCAGGGGGAGAGCACCAGGGGGTGAGGTTAGGTGAAACATTAGCCACGTCCTCTTGGCTTCCCTCCAGAGCCTTTCAATTATTTCTTTATGTGCTGTTGGTGCTGTGCTTGTTTGGCATTTAAAAGCTATGCTCTGAGAGGATTTCACAACGAGCTGCCATTTTATTATTAAAAAAGAGGTGAGCTTGTCACCCATGGAAATTTATGCCCCCATGAACCTCTTCCTCTCCCCTCTCTCAGGGTTTACACCAAAGAAACTCCAGGCAGATCAGTTATGAGGTTTGTGTAATAGTCTAAAAATAATGTGAGTTATAAAAGTCTGGAAGCTGTTGCTCATTTTGGGATGTGAAGATTCAAATGTCAGTCAATACCAATGACTCTAGTAGCTGGACATTGCTAACTGTAAGATGATTAATGTGACTTGCAATCCACTTACCTCAATGCCTGTTGTCAAACTGTGTCTCCTCAGTTACCCAGGATACAGGGAACATGCAAATATTCATGACAGTTCATCAGGAGCAGAATTTCACCCTGCATTTGGAAAAATGGGGTTGGAAGGCAGAGTGAATTCTGCCTATATCATGCTTAACAGATGCCTGTCTAACCAGTTCTTAAAGACTTGCTGGAGACTCCTACAGTGCCCTAGGCAACCTGTTCCAGTGTTTCCTTATCCTTCCCAATGGACAGCTTCTCTTCATCCAGATGGGAGCATGGGCTAGGTTCCTTATCTACCTGGCCAGCTGCATGAAGGTGGAGCAGCATGTTGTGTGAGTGCCCTAAAGATGACAGTCCTTCCTTCAGGTCATGGTGGGGAAAGGGAAAGAAATACCCCAATAAAGCCTCCAGAGCAAATTCAGATGGCTGAAATCCATCTTCTGCCCAGGATGGACAACAGACAAGTAAGAGAAGGAAGGAAATGCAGGCATGAGCTTCCACAGCTTGTGTAAGCATCCTAGGGCTGTGTCTTAGTTTTGTGCTGGGACTGGTGAGCTGGTTGCTAAGGGAGGCTAATGCACTGAAGATGACTCTAATGAAGTGCTGGTCTTTAAAGGAATAGGAGATTTGAGTGCTCAGGGATCACATTTTATGGTTAATTTGGACTGGCCCTTTGACAAATTCTGTTGGCTGCACTGTGATGCCCGTGCAGTGTTAACACGACAAAAACAGGCAGATTTGTAAGGAATCAACAACATTCTGATTAACCTCCAGGCAATTAGCACTGCTTTTGAGCTGATTTTGCTTTTGCATCTCCTGGCAAACATCGTGCAAAGAGTAGCTTGAGAAGACAGACGTGCCTGCAATTTGACACCCCTGCAGCATGCCAGGAGAGGTCACTCCCGCATCCTCAGTGGGTGTGTTCACAGGCACATGAGACTTACACACTCAGAAGGATGGGATCAGGGGGCCACTGCCTGCCTTGTAGGGTTTGGATCTCACACAGGACTCTCAACTTCACAAGTGAAGAAAACTCAGCTCTTGGGAATTACCTTAATATCCTGAGGTACTGAGGTACTTCTAAAAAGGTTTGGGGTTTTGTTTTTGTTGGGTTTTTTTTCCTTTTATGTGTAAGAGAGAAAGGCAGACAGTGTTTTGCCAGTTCTTTTAGATGTACAGAGACTGACACACTCTTCTGTAAGAGCTCTCTCTGGTCTCCTGAGAGTAGGAAGTTCCAGCTGGCCATTAAACTCCTAATTTCTAATGAATTTATTCTAGATCCTACCAGACCACATCTGCTCTCTTCTCTTGCTCAACAATTAGTTATGCAACCCAAGGAAAAAATGCTATTAATTTGTGAACTTCCAAGATCAGTTGTGCACTTAAGAATTTTTGCCTCTCTCTCTCCTTCCTGCTGTTCCTGAGTTCTCCATCCCAGGGAGATATACTCTTGCTATAAGCCACCTTTTCCAGTCCTTAGCCATTCAGTGAACTCCTTTCTGAAACCTCTTAATCTGTTAACATCCTTCTTGAATTGTACACGAGGCCAGGGCACTTTTAAACCTACAGCAGTTACAGACTTTGTCCATAGCACCCAGAATTTCCAGGTTCATACATATGAGGAGCCTTTTGGTTGAAGGAAACATTTCCTCCTGTTGGGTTACCTGCCTTGCCCCCCACACCCCACAACCACAGACTTGCCCCTTCTAAGGGCTCCATGATCCTGTGAGAATGCCCTGCCAGTTTTGTCTTCTGATGACAGACTTTGCTTTTGATTGTGCTGAAGTTCATGTGTAGATTGGTTGTTTGTGTGCAGTGTATCATGTTGCTCCTTTGCAGGGACCTGTCCTCTTCATTATTGAATATTCCACCATTTCATGTGACTTTATGTCTGCTCCTGCTCACAGAGTTATCCTTGCATATTGCATCAGGTAAAATAAATGAGGAAGAGGAATAAAAACCTTCTCATCCAATCTATGCTCCCAAACAACAAGGCTGAATCACATTTCTTAGACTTTAATTTGAGCTGACTAGTTGCTTCAAGGGATGCTGCCTGCTCCTGTGGGTTGTACCACCAGTACTAGGTCCCAAAGCTGACAAAAAAACCCTCTTGGTTATTTTAGAAAATATTGGCTTCCACTACAAGGCACAGGCTTGTGTTCTGTGTGAAACTCAGTGCTGGTGTGTATTCAGAGTGCACCCACTAGGCTGAGCCCTTCAGGAGACCTTGGTATCAGGATGCCTTGTCTGGGGTGCCACACAGCTGTGGGCATCAAGTAGGGATTGAGAGATAAGCATGTGTGAGATGGTGGTGCACAGAAGGCCAGGAATGCTGAGGTGTGACAGTGAAGTACCACATGAGTTTGGGAAATGCCAGGCTTGGGTGCAAGTGTCTCAAACAGCTTAAGCATCCTCTCTGTTTTGTCACCCTAGCCATCTGGATCTAGCCACAGTGAATTTACTGTAGACCCCACAGACTGTGTCCATTTATTCAGGGGCTCAACTTGTTCAGTCCTGTCACTATCCATTCCCTTTCAGCCACTTTCCATCACTGCAACCTTTTCCCTCAGTGAGGTCCTACCATTTGAGATCTTTGCCAAAGTTTAACTGGTCATAAACAAAATGAGCCAGGTTCTGATCTGATTTATTTCTGTGACCTTAACAGAGTTCCTCTGAACTCATACTGATGCACATGAGAACAGATCCTCTCCCATTTAATTTACCCTCCTTCATATTTGCTAAGTGCTAACTGCATAGCTGGCTCAGTACAGAATGCAGAGGACAAAAAGACATGCATAACAGATAGCTCTTACCTCCCAGATGCTGCTGCCCTGGCTGTTTGTGCAGAGCACTGTAGTCACACTAGTGGCTCCTCCCACAGTGCTCCTAAACCAACTCTGAACTTACTGAGATAATTTTTTGTTAAACAGCCTGATAACCCCTAGGTGTCTTGCTGACTTGCATGTCACCAGATGTAAATGTCAACACAATGGTAATATTTAACAATTAGCACTAGGAGCTTCTCACACCTCTTCCTTAGAAGCTAGAAGGAAGCCCAATGCCTACCTGTTCCTAAAGCCCTATCATCAGTTTGAAGCAGATTCAGGTGATGTGTTGGACCTTTATCAGTTATTATTGTCTTCAGTAACCCATGGCACAGGACTGCCCTAAAATGTGCTTTTCCTGGGTGCCTTCCAGATTTCTCCAGTTGCAATCTCCTTGTGAGCCAGAGAGAGCTTCTATTGTGCAAAACAAGAAACAGCCAAACAAAACCTGAGAGGATATAAAATTGCCCAAATGATTTAATCTCTGTTTTAATTAAAAAAAAATACAGGACACCCCTGACATTTCCCACACACAACTCCTTTCTCTGCAGCACAGAGAGGGTATATTTTAAATGGGACTGTTAATGGAATTGTATGTTGCTACTGGATAATGGTCTGCTGTGGAGAGGTAATTGAGGCAAAGCTGAGGTATTTACTGAAGATAAACATTGAGACAAAGCCAGGATGTTTATTTTCTACACACCAGACAGTAATGCAGGCAAAACATGGAATATCATTAGCACTGATACAAATGCATTGGAAGCCTCAACATGGCCTCACCCAGGCACTGCCCCTCTGGGCTGGGGTCTGCCCTTCTGGCATTCAGGGAGGTGGCAGAAGTGCTGCCTGGAGACCCCACTGGTGAAGCATCAGGAAGAACAGCTTTTCTTCTTCATTGGGCCAGTGAAAAAAACCTAAACCTAAACATCTGCTGATTCTTCAGCTTTCTTTGAGGAAATGGAACCATGGGAGATAGGACCAGCCTGTCATCACACCATTATCTTACAGTTTTCAAGACTAATTTTACCTGGGAATAAGAAGTTTGTCTGTGAGCATTGGTGAAGTGCAGGTCCATACAAGCATATGGCCAGCTTCAGGCAGAAACAGGGCCTGGTACCATGTGGTAAGGGAGAAGTACAGGCTCTGTGCTACACCTGGGAGGTGTGTGCAGCCACTCCTGTGTGTCTGGGTGTGGCAGGACTCCTCTGGGCACATGCTGGTGCAGGTTTTCTTCGTGCATCCCCTGTGGAGGCTGAGAGCTGCAGCTGTGTTGAAGAAGAGAATCCAGGCAGGTGTTGGGTGCTCCTTTGTCCCAGTGCTATCCACTGTGTGCCCTGCAGCAGTGCTGAGCCAGGTTCCAGCCTTGCTGTTCACAGCAGTCACTGCTTCTGAGCTGCCACTGATAGATGCAGAAAGCTGAACTCTTTTCCACTGTTCTTCCCAGGGATGGCTGCAGATCCCAAATGTGTGAAGATATTTAAACATCCATCTCCTCCTTGAGTGTTATGAACACATTCACTGCCAGTCTCTCTTCAGAGTTGCCCTGTGCTAGGACAAGGGGCAATGGTCACAAACTGGAACACTGGAGGTTCCACCTCAACGTGAGGAAAAAATGATTTCCTGTGAGGGTGACAGATCACTGGAACAGGCTGCCCAGAGTGGTTGTGGAGTCTCCTCCTCTAGACACTTGTGTCTGAGATCTGTCCCTGTGTGGCCTGTCCTGGGTGATCCTTCTCTGGAAGGGGGATTGCACTTGATGATCTCTAGGGGTTCCTTCCAACTCCTATCATTCTGGGATTCTCTGATTTCACATTGGCTGTAAAGTGACTAAGTGCACCTACAGAAAACACCACATGCCACTCTTTTTATGTAGACTGGAAAGACCACACATTTCTTACCATTGTTCTGTTTCTCAAACTATAACCCGTATCCTTATTTTAAAAGAGAACTGAAAATCAGTCCCTTAAGTCTTATGTGTGTGACCTGATTTTCAAAGGTACCTACCAACCAAGGTTGTGCATCAGCATCAGCTGAGGGAAAAAGCTTTGGGGTCTCCATCCCTTTAGATAAATTAGACTCTTTCCAAACAATTCAGACTTTTCTACACATACTAATCTACTAAAAGAAACAAACAATCACACCACAACAAAAAACACCACCACACAAACATTAAAAAGAAAAACCAAGAGAGGATAAAAAACCATTGAGTTCTCCTTTATTTGGGTTATGGTGGATGCCTCCATTTTATCTCTGTCATTAGCACTTTCTCTGCATAACATTGTCCTGAGAGCTGCTGATTTGGTTCACCCTGCTGTGGGATAACTGCTGTGTAACCCCCTGTCTGTGCTGCACAGTGCCAGGCTCAGCTCCCCATCTGACTGTTTGTGGCTATCCACCAGTAAAAGGTGCAAAAATACAGAAATACAGCACAAAAATAGAAGTTGTATGGGAATATCTGGTAGTGACTTGAGTTTCAGACCTTGTGGCTGCTGTGCTATCTCTTGAACCATCTTAGCCTGTCATGTGTTTGACAATACATGTTTTGTCAAGTCAAACAGGCTTCCTTAGAAAGAAAGAAAGAGATGATACTGTTATTGCCCAATTAGAAGTTCTTTCAGGATCTTACAAAATGCAGTCCACATGATGGTTTTCAGAAATTTGCTTTAACTTGTTCTTATGAGTAAATGCAGTTACAAATAAAGAGATAAAGGCAGGTTGGTTTGGTTTCTGAGGCATCTCAGGAGGGTTTTAATGCCAACTGCATCAATGAACTCCAGTCAAAAAGAAAAACTGTAATTAGTTGGTGCTGTAATATTCAATATTATAATAAGGAAGGATAAATTAAACATACTATCAAACTGAAGAACTCCTGCCTTCTAGACTTAACTTCACAGAAGTGTGAATTGGGTGTTTAGCAGAAGGTAGTTGGATGTACATCAGCATCCTGACAACATTTTGTCTAATTCTTTCTGTTTCCATACCCCAAAAAAGGAGATGTGAGTCTTGCCTTCTACTCCCAAACTGCACAGATGGAAAAATTACCAAATCAAACAAGTAGCAAAAGTGACCAGCAAAGTGGCTCTGAGGTGTGGAAAAACCTCATACCCCTCTATCTCACATTTGAGCCAATTTTGCTGAGCTGCTGCTCAAGCTGAGAAGGGAAAAGGAGACTGCACTGAAGGAAATGCCTCTCTTTAGAAATGCAACTTGTTGAAAACACTGCTCAGCATTGCTGACACTCTTCTAAGCACTAGCAGAGGGCAATGATTTGGATTCATTTGTCATTCTTCAGATGAAATTACTGATAGGGTTGTGCCAGCATTAGCTGCTGAATTCTTCTAAGCAACATCAATTGGTGGCAATGACAACATTCCAGAAGTCTTATTTAAAATATAGAGTGTATTGTGTAATTCTTTTTATTTGTCTGTTGCACAATCTATTTGCTGATACTTGTTTCTTTCCCTCCCTCTCTCTCTCTCTCTCTCTCTCTCTCTCTCTCTCTCCCCTAGGCTATCAAACAAAGCTGCCCAACCTTACATTCATCCATCAACCTTGAGTTATTAAGAGAATAACTGCAGAACACTTACAAGTAGATGGGATGGAGTGCTGGCTGCTTTTCAAGAACACAGAGTCAGTACTACAAAAACTTTGCAAGATGGCAAATTTTCTCATGCTGCCTGTTCCTTGTTCTGCTAGGACCTGCAAAAGGAATGGTTTCTTGAATTTAGAGTAACTGATCTAGATTGATGCCAAAACTGTAAATCTTATCTAGTACCAGATCATAATTTTATCTGAGTAAAATAGATTAGCTTTTTTTTTGTTGTTAACTATTTCTCCCAAAGGCTTTGGGATACATTGGAGGGAAAGAAGGGATCAGGGTAAGTGCAGACTTCTGAGGGCTTGTGTTATATGACTTTCTCAAGGATAAGCTTAAAAAAATCAATGCATGAAAGTAGAGGCTAAGAGATTGTGCCTTAGTCCAGAACTGTAATAAAATGAAGGTAAAATGGTTCATACTAAAGTACTTCTGCTCACTGATTAAAAGCTTGTGACAGAGTGGAGATGTCATGCAGCAATCTAAGAATCTGACCAGCACTTTAGGATATGCACAAAGACATCTAAGCTGATGAGGCAGAATTGACCAGCAGCATCTGGAGAGCTGGGAAGCAGAGTGCAGAGGCTGCCTGCAGGACAGCACTGGAACAGATGCAGTGTAGCCCTCAGAGCTGTGCCAGCTGAACAGGAGCACCCTGCCTCTCAGTCCCACTTGGCATCTATGCAGGAGACTTGGCTGTGCTGTGTGGACTTGCCAGATCAGCTCAGTGCTAGCTTGGGGTTCTCTGCAATGTAAATGGACCCTTGGAAATGAAGCTAATCTCTTTGACTTCTGGAGGGGTAGAAGAATGCTTCCTGGCTCCCCAGCATTGCTCTAATTAAGTGGGAATGTGGGAAGATCAAAACGTGTCAGGCTGTGCAGTGACTTTCCAAACAACAAGATCCCATCAGGCACTGAAAAGCTGATCCCTTTGAGCATCCTATATTCTGAGTAGTGAAAAGCTTCAGGCTCTACTTTGCTGGTTTAGATGCTTGCAAATCCAGAGATCAGCAGCTAGGAAGTTTTTCCCAAGAGAGACCAGTCAGCTGTCAGCACTGGGCAGAGGATGGTATGAGAAGCTCTGGAGTTCACATAAGCTGCCATCACAGCCTTGGTGGGAAGCACAGACAGACTCATAGAGACAGCTCTTTTGTTGTGGGTCCATCTTCTCTGCCTTGCCTTTGTTCAAAGTAAATTATGCTCTTCTTTAGCAAGGACACCACTCTGCTCCTGGAGGCAGGAGGACTGAAGGTGAGTCAGGGGCATAAGATCATCCTGTCTGGCCACAGGGAAGTGGAATCTGAGAAAGTCATGGGGCTCTGTAGCAGGAGATTTAGAATCTGGGGGCCTGGTACCAGGAGAGGGACAACTAACAAAGTCACACTACTAAAATACGACTAATTTTCTGCTTCATGTTGTTAAGGTTCTCAGCAATGGCAGCAGAGAGTAATGTTAAGGAGCATTTATATCTTATAGCAGCCTTCCAGTACCTGAAGGGGCTGCAAGAAAGCTGGGAAGGGACAGCTGACAGGGGTATGTAGCAACAGGACAAGGAAATGGTTTTAAACTAGAGAGGGGTAGATTTAGATTGGGTATTAGGAAGTTCTTTAAAAAAACTATTTATCAACCTCATACTCATTAAGCACCTTTCCCTTCCTCTGGTATGTCTCCTTTAGCATATATTCTGTATATCAGAGGGATGTTATACTGATGCTATTTTCTGTTTATCTGTCCATAGTTTTTTGCATCTTCACCTTCCCTATGAGATCTAGAGGCACTATCATTGCATTCTGTATGGACCAAGTCATGTCAATAACCATGAAGTGCAGTGAAGACTAAACTTTGTCACAAAACTTTCACTGATGTATTGACACCATCCAGCCCTGAGTTATTTCAGGTAATGAGTTCAAGATTAATTTCCAGCTCATTAAGGAAATGACATCAGTTGCTGCTTTGTTGCTTTCTCTGTGTACAGAATTGCTAGGAGCATTTATTTCCAAGTTGGTATGAATGGGTTGCTCTTTTTCTTTCATTTGTCTCAGATGAGAGCAGTCTCTTTTCATGCCAAACCAGGAACCATTGCAAGAATTTCCTACACAAGGACCATTCACATAAAATAAATGCACCAGGCATCTGTAAGAAACAGAGCAGACCATCCTTGAAAGCAAAAACTTTCCAGTTGACATCTTGGCTAGAATTAAAAATTCTGTTGTGTGATGATGAAAAACTTTATCAACCTTCTGATGAAAGTTATTTAGGAGAAAATGAAGTTCAAATTATTTCCCCCCTTCCCTCATTTTAAGGTGTATTTAATTGTGTTAGAGGGAAAAAACCAGACCACAATGAACGACCTGGTGTATTTTTCTGAGTGCACAAACCCACCTTGCTGTCTGTCATTGGTGAGCACAGTCCATCCTCAAATAGCTGGTTTCTACAGGTCACCATCAGAGCTGTAAGCCCACAGTGACTTAGTGTCAAACTCAGTGTGTGAGAATCACAAAACACTTCAGAATAAAATCATAAATCTCGATTTGCCATCAGCACTCCCCTAAGTGCCTGGCACTGGCAGAACAGCTCCTAAAACTGTGGACCAGCTGCTCAGCTAGTGTTAAGTCCAACAGGACACTGGGAGGTGGAAAAATATTGGTACTGCTTAAAAGTTGTTTGAAGAGTAACCATGTTTAACATACCCACTGGGAGGTGTGTGTGTTGTGTGCCTGGGAAGCAGCAGTCTTGCCACACACATGCAGATCTCTGCTGGGGAACTGCATGTGGAGAGAAAACTCCCACTGAAAATGGTGCATGGACAGTCTGGGCAGAAAGGAAAGAAAGGCCAGTAAGAGAGAGGGCTCTAAGGACAGTGCAGAGAATTTGAGATGGTGGCATGACACACTAAATGTCTTTCAAGCAGAGCACTGGATGTGAGCCTGAAAGCCCTCAGCAGCCTGCAGGTGTGTCACAGGGGTTCAGAAAGGGCTGTCAGGTGGGCAGCTGCCTCTGAAGCAGCCATCCAAGAAGACTCCATGCAGCTGCTCCTCTGAAGCAGCAATCCAAGAAGATTCCATACAGCTGCTCCCAAGGCTCTGGGTTGCCTGTGCTCATAAAGGAGGTCCCAGGGTGCCCTGGGCACCTCCAGCTCTGCTTCACTGTCTGGCCAGAAGTCTGTGTGCTGGGGAGGGCGGGATGCAGGGAACTGGCAGCTCCAGCCCTGCTCCCCCGGGCACATCCCACCGGCCGTTCCCAGTTCACACCTAACGCCCACAGATGGCGTTGGGCTGCCTGCAGAGCTCAGCAGGGGCCAGGCTCTTTGAAAGCATGCCTGGATTCTGAGAGAAGAGGTAATGGGGATGGCACTACCGTGTGGGGTGGTTTTTTTCGTTAATAGCATGGTGGTTAGGGGGCTGGCCAGGGAAACCTCAGTGGTAGGTCTTCCTGAGGCTGGAGAAGCTCTAGCATGTGTTTCCCAAGAGCCTCATAAGCAGGCCAGCTGTGGGAGGGGAAGAAACTCAAAGCTTGTTGTTGAAGCTGGGTCTGGGCAGAATAAATGATCCGTGACTCAAAGGGCCAGGAAGGGAGCAACCAGGGGCAGAGACACTGCAGCCCAGGGCTACAGCAGAGCTGGGAAGGGAATAAAACTTGGCAGATGCCCAGCTCTGTGGCTGCTTCTCCAGCTGAGCCCATGCAAAAGGTTCTTCAGCCCCAGATGTGAAGATTATCTTTCTTGGAAGACCATTAACCTTTCACCACAGGGTTGGGCTCCTTTATGTCCCTCAGCCCTTCTTCAGAATCCTTATTTCTCCAAGGCTGATCTACATGTTTGAACCTGCTTGGGTGAGGATAGCACTATGGATAGCTATGTCTTGGGCAAGTGCCTTAGCCAGCAGGATAGCATGTAAGACTTAGGTACTGGCATGACCACTGTCCTGAATTTTAAAAGAAACTGCAGTCCTTGATCATTCCTTTTGGAGATAATGGTTACAGGACTCTTATTCAGTAGAGCCTTGCTGGAAATGAGTTCCAAATAAATGAATATTCTTCACTGCATTTCTTTGTGAGCATCCCAGAGTGTGGAGAGGTGTTTGCAGAAACACAGGATAATGCAGGTCAGGAGAGTCTGCTGGGTGTCATCCAACACAGCCTCTTGCTCAAATTACAAGCCCATCAGGTTGCTCAGGGCCACATCAAGCTGAACTTGGACTATCTGCAAGAATTGAGGCTCCCCAACCTCTTCCAATGTTTCACTAGACTCACTGTGAACGTTTTTGCCCTTGTATCTAGCCAGCATTTCCTTTGCTGCACCTTGTGCCAGTTGCTGCTGTCCTTTCCCTGTGCACTTCTGAGGAAAGCTTGGCACTGCCCTACCCCAGTTAGCTGATGGCAGGAACTGAGAGCCCTGTTGCCAGGGGTTTGCAGTGGCACAGTGCCCTGCTCAGCCCTGCCATTCAGAGGTGCTGACCCCTCCCTGCACGCTGCTGTTTGGCAGCTAGCACAGCATCCTCTTCCTCATCTGGGGGACAACCCTGTAGTTCTCTAGTGGATTCTGTACTGTGATTATATCACATCCCACTCATTTTTCATCTGCCTTCTCTGTTCTCTTGCAGTTTCCCCAGTTCCTGTATCAATCTGCAGTATTGCCTGAGTGAAGACTCATATGGAGGGTGGCCAGGTAATATTTTTTATTCAAAGAAGCAGATGCTTTAAAGCAGGTAATGTTCAACAATGATAAATCATCCTCAACACCATAAGTATTTCCAAATATAATGAGATACTCAGGAATGAATGCACAGGAAATGAGAATGTGTGTATTATGTTGTCACTTTATACAGCTAAGCCATTTACTGCTTTGTTTGCACAGAGATATGGGTCCTTTCACACACCAGCTGTGTGTAAAATTCCCTCTATAAAGATTTTAGAGGGAATACACAGGCTGCAACATGGAAAAGGAGTTTCTCCTAATGAGTAAAGATGCAAAAGATATGCTGGATGCTGTCCCTCTATGATCCATGCAGAGATTCCTTGTTGAATGCAGTGTCAATGGGACTAGCCAGCTCCATTGCCTCTGAATGGGTTACCTGTTTATTTGGTAGATAGACTATGGCTTCAGGAGTGCCTGAACTGGCTGTGGGCAGGGCTGGAGCAGATCCAGAAAGGTCTTGACTGAGTCTGAGTTCATAAGCCCCTGGAAAATAATGTGTGTTCTTTGCAGACACAAAAGTGGTGTTGTGCAGGGGCAGCTTAGGTCTGTTGAGGGCTGGCTGTACCACTCAGGACCAGCCATGTTAGAATGCCTCAGCCTCCTCCTCCTGGGCTGTGGAGACCTGCAGCAGTCTGGAAGCTAAAAATCTCTTCCTATTAAATTATTTTAGTCCTTTTCCATTACACTTCCCCTTTAAAGTAATTAATTACTAGCCCTGTCTGTGACCAGAATAGTAGAAAGTTGAATGCACGGGCTCTTCCTTCTTGTCTCCTCAGTTGTATCCCATGTATGGGCTTTTCCTTGTTGTCTCTTGAGCTTTATCCCTTAGAAGAAGCTGGAAGCCAGAAGAAAATCACAGGGAAGGTGCCTCTGTTAAATGTGGGGCTGGAGCTTGGTGAAAGTAGCAGCAAATCTTTCCCTCAAAGATAGTAGAGCTGCTCTTGAGAGGAAGAATTTGAGAGTGGGAGCCTAACAAGATAGTGGATTTCATCACTCCTACCAAACACACACTGTGAAGCCCCAAACAGAAGCTGGCATCTCTCACATCACTTCTGTGGTGGAGTCTCCCAGCTGTTCCACATTTCAGCAGCACCTCACCTACTGCAGTGTGCTCATCAGATCCTTCACTGCAAGGTTAAAAGACAGCTGCTCTGCTGGGTGAGTCTGACAACACTCACTCCTGAGTGATTTTTATCTCCAATTTCTGATACTTTGGAAAATAAAATGTATTTTTACATGTATTTTATATTTTTATATATCAAAGGCAAAGTGAAAATCAGAAAGGAGCAGAGATTACCCAGAATGGACAAATGACCAGGTCAAAATACCCTGCTATGCATGGTGGTGGAAGCAAGACAAGACAGGCTTCATGACAGCATATTCATCAATAGCATGTGGTGCTTCTGCCTGGTTGGTTTTTCCTCTCTCTGACATGGGTTAACTTGCTGATGTTGCTTTAGTGGTTTTCTGCAGATTTATCAACAGTGGATTAAAGACAAGATTACAGGGCATGCAGCATTGGTTTGCTTCTTGTGGTATCCACTGCCTGCTCTATATTTAAGGTGTTTGCAAGACCTGGTCTAACAATATATGCAGGCACTCAACAGCAATATTGTCTGCAGACTCTCTGTCTGAGGTGATTCAGCACTGAAAGATGCAGTCTCCAATGCTGCATTTTTCTTCTTGGGCTGGAACTTTGTAATTCCTCAAAGAAACCCAGCCCCACATGAATATAACACACCATTACAACTGCTCTTACCTGGTGCACCATGCTGTATGCATTTGCAATGTTGAATTAGCCTCTGTGGAGCCTGGAGCTGTTGGTTGGACATGTGTGGCTCCCTAGAGACAGCAATACCCCAGGACAAGGTCTGACCACTGTCCTCTGGCTGTCATCACTTCCATCCATGACCACTTAAACTCATGATGATCAACCCTGTTGTCAAACATTATCAGGAGCCTGCAAGGTTAGCTAAGCACACCTGCTGACCTGGAGAACTTCCCAGGAAAAGTATCTCAGGAAAATGAGAATAAAATATTGGTTAGTAGGTCAAGAGAGGTTCTCCTCCCCCTCTCCTCTGCCCTGCTGAAGCTGCATCTGGAGGATTGTGTCCAGTTCTGGGCCCCTCAGTTCAAGGAGGACAGGGAACTGCTTGAGAGTCCAGCACAGGGTCACTAAGATGCTGCAGGGAGTGGAGATCTCCCTGCTGAGGAGAGGCTGAGAGAGCTGGGGCTCTTTAGCCTGGAGAAGAGGAGACTGAGGGGGGAGCTCATTTGGTTAGGAAAATCATCAGCCACATCTGCAAAGGATGTTCCCTTCCTCTGCATTAAATTCTTTTGGGCTTACATGGAAATGCAGGATTCTTTAAATCTAGGAGACCATCTGACCAATCTTATTTCTCTCACTTCACTTTTTAAGTCACAAAGTCAGGGGACTGTGATATATTCTGAATATATTGCCTAGGGTTAACTCTGTATCTAGGGCCTCCTCCTAGGCATTTTCTTTTTTGCAGATCTGAATGATGATCTGATTACTCTTGATGGCTCAGTAGCATCTTATCTTCCCCCATCCCTTGCCCCACAAATATTTAGATTGCTGCCAAGCTCTGTTTTGTTTTCTGAGTGCATTACTCCTCAAATTTCCTTAATGTGACACATGGCATGTGCTCATGTACCCAGGCCAGGACACCTGCCCTGCTCTTCTCTCAGAAGCTCTCACCTCCTGCTATAAATTAGAGGCAGGATTATGAAGGGAAATGGAAATTGATCCTTGTTTCCTCCAAACTTGAGTGGTGAAGGAGCTCCATGTGCTGCTGAGCTATCCCTGGAGCAAGAGAAAGCCAGGACATAAAACTGGGTGTGGAAAGCACCAGTGCTGTCCCAAGCTATGCCATCATCACTACTGACTCACATGTGTTTATGGTGCTCACTTAAAAAAAAAAAAGATGCTGGATGTTCAGAAGCAAAATGTTTAAAGAAATTATGCAGAAGTTCAGGAAAGAGTGACTTTATTTTTATTATTAATTTTTTTTACTCATGTAGAAGCTGGAACCACACACAACTCCAGTTAGAAATGGATGAAAGGTGTTTTAAAGTTTTTTTTCTAAGACCCAAAAAGGAAACATTTAGGATATTTATCTTATTTTTCAACCTGTAAAAAAAATGCACACTGAAAATACTAGTTTCTCTTGTAATTAATTCATTTTTTCAGTAAATACAAGATGGTAATTGCAGGCATTTCCTCCCTCACTTGTTGTGAGCAAATGTGTACATTTTTCTTTAACTTTTCTAAACCTTCTCAGGTCTGTGAAAACATAAGTGGCAGAAAAGAAAATGTAATGAACAGATGTTACTGTGTCATTACTCAGAACTCCTCCTGTTCCCATAGCAATGCTCCCAAAGATGTGGAGTTCTGAGAGGCTGCAGAATAACAAAGCAGAGGAGGGAGGATTAATGGTGGGGGGAAAAAACCCAACAAACCAAAAAGACTCAAAGTCAGAAAGAAAAAGCTTCTCTTGCCAGTTTTCCTTCTGTCAGAGTCTGACAGACACAGAAGAAAACATGGCCTCAGAATATTTGGATAAATCTGAGCTAGAAAAATCTCTCAGCTGCTGATGAAATGTTTTTACAAAATGATGCTCTTGAAGGACACTTTTATCAAAAGCTGCATGAGGCCAACTGACCAGGTAGGGTCCTAATGCCATGGTCAGAGGTTATTTTGATTCCAGCTGTTGTGTAGATATAGCCACACACACATACCCACAGACAGAGATTTATATAGCAATATGTATAAAAGATTTATGAACTCTAACTTAGAAATTAATGGCAGAAATTACTTTTTTTTTACTCTTTTTCTTTTTACTTCTTTTTTTTTACCTTTTTTATTTTTTAAACTTTTTTTTTACTTTTT
>JAOEGS010018199.1:0-23151 GCA_025447755.1 Corythornis vintsioides | reverse complement strand
TGGGTGACTTGGTCTAGGTGCCCCTGCTCTGGCAGGGGGGTTGGACTAGGTGATCTTCTAGCTCCCTTCCAACCCCTGACACTCTGTGATTCTGTGACTGGAGGTTCAGTAGAAAGATCTCTCAGATAAAACAAGCAAGAATCTTGTGACTGAAGTGAATTTTTGAAGTGATCATGACAGAAACAAAAGCTGCATGGTTTTCTGGGAGATGCCAAAGATTAGGAAAACAGCTCCCTCCAAAACAAACAGTGTAATTGCTGTGGCAGAAAAAGGCATGTGAGTAAAGCAAACTGGCTCCACAGACCGAACACACGCTGGTGCTGCAGCACCTTCCTCCAGCCAGCTCCTGCCCTCAAATACCACAGGCAGGGCTGTGCTTAGAGGGATTAGTTCACTGGAGGTGTCTGACCCCAGGTCACAAACAGAATGATAAAGTGGATGGCTCCAGGCACTCTGCTCTGGATTGAGCACAACCTGCATGGATATGCCCTGCTGAAACACATCCAGATGAATCATGGAATGGCCTAGGTTGGAAGGGACCTTAGAGATCATCTAGTCCAACCTCCCTGTCATGGGCAGGGAGCCTTTAAACTAAGACAGCAACACAGAGGTCAGTGCCAGGCCTTGGGTTCAGCAGGTCTCAGTTCATCTCCAAAACAAACACAAAACTGAGGAGCAAACAAGTCAGGGGGCTGCAGAGCTTGGGAATAGGGAAAGGTGACCTCCTACAAGGTTCTAACAGGCTGGCCATGCTGCCTCTGATGGAAGGAGGCTCTTCCTGGGACACTCCTGAGGGAGAAACAACTCAGAAGGTCAGGACCTGACCACTTAGAAAAAGAACATGAGGATTCATTTGTCTTTGTATCAGGGAAGTCCATTTTCACTAATAATTGAAATCCATATTGATATATTTCCTAACTAAACATAAGCCATGAACAGAGCATAGTGTGCCCTTACCTTTCCTCTGCAGTGGGCTAACCCACCTCCTTTAAATAAAACTATTGAGAGGCTAGCTGGATCCAGCAGTGAGTTTCCATATATTTTCTCACAGTGCATAGATAAATAGCCAGGAATTATCTCTCACTAGAGCTACCTCAGGCTGTTCAGGATGTAAATAAAGATATACTCCAGCTCCACCCTGCCTTCACCTTGGGGCAGACCAGGCTGTCCAGCCCCTCCTCCCCTCCCCTTTCTCATGCCCTGGAGAATCCTCTCTGGCTGCCTCTTCTGCTCCTATACCTGCCCCTAATCCTCGCCCTCCACCCCTGCCAGGGTGCCAGATCCCACACTCAGCACTCATGTCCTCCCTTCCTCTTTTGCAACCAGGAGGGAGGAGCTGTGGTCTGGCTGCAGACATTCCAGGCTGGAAGTCTCTCTGTAAAGGAAGCTCAGCTTGAGCTGAGCATTGTAGACATGTCTCATGGGAAATCTGATCTTCACATGCCATGCTCCCATGTGGTCACCTCTGGAAAGGTAGCTGAGTTTCTGAGAAATGCCTGCCCATGGGGTTCAGGCTGTGACCAGGTGTGAGACTAAGTCCTGAGAGGAGCACTAAATGGAGATAATTCATATACTTGAAGTTTCTGGGCTTCACACAAATAAGAGCATAAGCTGCTGGCATAGCTTAACTCTGTCAACAGTCCCTGGGAATGGCTACATCTGTCAGGAGGAAATTCTCAAACCAATTTAACCTGGAATTGCCCCAAGAGCAAACAGCAGAACTAAGGACAGTGGGGAGGTGAGTTAGAGAATGGATGGGATGTAAGGAAATTAGCACAGGGTATGACACCAGAAGGTGAGAAGGTATCCTTTTACACTACATGACTAGCTCATTTCAACATGGTAGATGATCTGTGCCAACCAGCACCACCCCAGAAGCTGTCATGACAGCAACTGGTGCTGGCTGCCTGGCAAAGACCACTGTGAGACATTCCATTTCTCTGATAATGAAGAGCTTGCTCTTGCCAGCCACTGAGCATTCCCATTTTCTGTCCCTTTCAGCTGAAGACAAGGAAAGTCATATCTGCATGACAAGAAGCTTTGGCAGGATGAGAGGCTTTGAGGGCCAAAATGTTCCTCGTAAATCATGTCAAACATTTACATATTAAAAATAAATACATAACATCCAGAACTAACAGACTTTGAAAAATCAAAAGCTCTTGCCTACCAATATAGAAATCTTCTCATGTCCAGACTCTCTCCTGACCTGAGTTTCACAAACATGCTGAACTGTGGAAAGCCAGCCTAGTCCTGCACAATGCAAACACAAGTCTGTGGAATGGAAGAATTGTGGCTGTGCTGTAAATACAGAATATCCAACCTCTGCTACTGCCACACATGAACTTTGTGGCATAAGCTGGATAAAACAAAACCTGTTGCCTGTGAGTAGAAGAAGGTATCTTGATAGTAGAATTATTCAGGCTGGAATACTGGAAAAAACTGTTTCAAAGTGGTGTGGAAATGAAGATTATCAGAGAAATAAACTTCAAATGTGAACACGTATATAAAGAGAATTTTACTGAGCAGGCCAGAGACACAAAGGAACTGATGAGAATACTTAATGAACATTGCTAGCCCTCCACATTGTAGACATTAATGGGTGGCTGGATGGACAACAAATGAGAGTACAGATTGGTAGAAGAGAGATGCAGCAAAGCTCCTGTTAAAGAAATTGGAAATGGATGAGCCACTGGCTGGGGGAAATCAGACATCAGAGCCTGCAAGCCCTGGAGTCTACAGGAAACAGAGAAAAAAAAGGAAGATTATAAAGGTTTGTGCTAAAAAATATACATCTAGCTTGAAAAGACCATATATGAGGAACAGACTCAAAAGGGGACCAGCCAGAAGGAGCTACAGCTTCACACATACTCTGTGGAATGGATGTGGGAAATAGAAGTCACTGGACTTTATGGAGTGACCAAACTTCCCTCCTAGCATCTTACAGCAAAAATTTCTCTCAGATGAGAAACCAGAGAACTAAAAATAATAGAAATAATAGAATAATAGAGACATTTGTAATGAAGAAAAGAATGCCCACAGTTAATTATTAATTAATGGTGTCATAAACAAACTTTTACTGCCTAAGTGTAAAGTTATCTGAGTAGAACAGTCAACTCAAGCTAAACAGAAGTAAAAATTAGTTTGGATATTGAAAGCAGAGAAGTAAAAAATCTGAAAGAATATTTTTGCTAAACTTCCCATCTCTGAGTTCCCCTGACACTGGAGCTACCAAAACACCACCAAAAACATCTCCAGAGGAATGATGTATCAAAAGCACAAAGTTCTTAACAGACATGGGTAAGAACAGAAATTCCTCAGTGTCATCTCCAAATGCAGCTCTCAGATTTCCTAATGTTCACTCATCTCTAATTGCTAGTGACTTCACTCATCACTTATTGACAGTTCCAGCCTCGAGAAGCTTTGCCAGTAAATTAGTTGCAGTGGCACAAATATTTGCTCATGAAAACTTTTGCCTTTAAGCACACAATCATTAAAACATGTTTCTGTAAGATGCACAGTGATCCTACCTCAGAGTTGCATGTCCTTGAGGTCCCAGTGATTCCTGTCTCAAAGAGAACTATCCTTCAGCTCCTTGGAATCACAGGTTTTGGTCTGAAAATGCTTCAGGGAACTCCTGCCCTGTTATAACCCCCCCCAGTAAAGCAGGCAGAGCATGCAAAGCCCTCAAGTGAAATCAACCAAACCATTCCTTGACCCCACTAAAAATAAGCTTGACACATGAAGGTTTATCTGTTTGCCTGGTTTTCTTGGCTTCTTCCTAACATATCTGCTGAGGAATAGTGTCTGATGGAAAATAGTTTTCTCATCCCACAAAACTACAAAATTCCTAAGTCTTTCCTATCCTGAGATGGAAGGAGCCCAAGCCCTTGTGAAGAACTTTGTAAAAATCAAGAGCTGCCCCCCCTGGCCTGAGGCATTCAGCACAGATTGCCTAGGGCTAGGAGGCCAGCTGTTTGCTCCACCCACACAAAGGTGAGAGGAACTGTTAATTAAAAAAAGAAACCATGATTTCTGTAAAATGATCAATTTTCTAGAAGCAGCATAGGAGCTTTCACAGCAACCACTGAAAAACACATTCCTTATCACTCTCCAGCAGAGAAAACACTCTGGAGGGAAAACAGTGAGTGCTGATCCCTTGGCCTGAAGCTGTCAGGGGCTTCCTTAGCCCAGAAAAGGGCTCTCATCACTCCCCTGCTGGCTGCCTGCAGGAAAGGGACTACTGGGATTCTGTGACCAAATGGCCTGTTTTGTCCTTATGAGTGAGAACTTCTCTTTCTCACTTTTTCTTACAAGAAAAAAAAAGGAAAAAAAGGAAAGGAGAAGAGTTTTGTTCAATACATACACAACCTAGTGAAAAACTTGGTGAGCCTGCTCACAGCAGGTAATGAAATAATAGCTGATGAAAAGCATCTGGTTGTAAAGTGTGTGACCAATTCTAGTCAGAATCTGCTACTCAGAGGTGGCTCTAACCACCACAGCCCTCCTCTGTGTTTACTTTTCCATATCCCCTGGTAAATTTGCTCAAGGGTTCAAGGTCTTCTGCTGCTCTGTGTGTGCTCTCTGCCAGCCTTTTTATGACATGCTCAGGAAGCTACACGGTGACTTTTACAGCCCGACTGCAGCACCTGCCCCAGCAGCTGCCTCCCCCCTGCCAGCCCTTGCCCTGGCCACAGGAGGGAAGCGAGTGGGCTCCAGGCTGTTGCCAAGTGACTGCCCATCTCCCGGAGCAATGCAGAGCTGCTGGCTCTGCCTGTCCCCCCCGGGACAGTTTGTGATGCTTGGCTCACAGCACAGCCCCGGGGCGGATGTGATTTCTTGGCTTTGCCCCCAGCACAGCCTTCCTGCCAGTTGCTCTGCATTTGCATGCTGCTGCTCCCTTGGAAAAGGCCCTGCTCCCACAGGCACCAGCCACGCCTGCTGCTGGCTCCCAGAGCCTCACCTCCTGAAACTTCAGCCTGCCCTGCTGCTCCTTCTGCTGCTGTCTTGGGGAGCTTTCTCCCAGCAGCCTGAGAACTGAGGCTTTTCTGCTCCCTTTGCCCCTCTGCCTGTGGCACCTTGGACAAACTAGCATGCCTAGGGGAAAAAAAAGACCTCAGGATGAGTAATTGTGATGTAGGATGTATTGGTCACTGCTCAATACAAAGGGCACAGCAGAGGAGAAGAAGAATGCATTCTACTTACGTTGCAATTTCTTGATAACAAAAAGCTTTCCAGAGGCTACAACTAAAATATTAAAGAAGGATCATCAGCAAATATGTTTTTTCTGGATGAACAGGAAGCTCTGCAGAGAAAAAAACAAAAAAAAGAGGCATAAAATTAGAGTGCAGTGAAATCAGACAGCTGGAGTGAGGTGAAATCCACAGTGGGATTAGGTGTTTGGCAATGGCTACATTAAGAAGACCTAGCTGAAGAAATTCAGTATTTTAGGCTTTATTTTCATTAGTAGGTAGAGACAAGTGTGCACAGAAAGTAATCCAAAGTCCCTGTGCAGCAGCTGCTATGGGGGAGCACAGTCAGGACATCTCAGGCACTGGCACAAGCTGTGCACAGCTCTGTGATCTAGCCATGAGCCACTCTGGGTTGCACTTTTACATGTGCCAAAGACAAAGCAAGTGCATGTGCTCTTGTTTTTCCTTCTCTCTTCTTTGGTGTTTTGTTCTTCTTTTTGTTTGTTGGTTCTTTTATTTAACTTCTCAGTCTGTACCTTAAAAAAAGGATGATGTAACATACAACATTGTAATTAGACTAAAAGAGGGAAATTGAATTTACTAGGAGGAAATCCTGCTTTTGCTCTAATGCTTCCTGACTCTTCTGGATATTAGGTTCAAAAAGAACCTGGTTCCATCAGCAGCATACTTTTCCTGAAAAATCTCTGGACATCTAATTTATGCATTTATTTTCCTAGTCAGCACTGGTATTTACTCACAGCCTTACTGACTGGTATCTAACTACACCAAAAAGTCAATTTACAGCACACCACATGCATGGTTTAGCCACTTGCAGACCTTTTGGAGGAGGCTTGCCCCAGCTGGCAGCATCAATTTCAGTAGTGCCTCAGTGCTCAGTGTTTCAGGAGCCAACCTTTTGCATGTACAAGCTTTCTTGCCTTGCTCCTGCTCTGGAGCACACAGATGCTACAGATGAGTCACCTTGCTGAAGAGCATCAAATCTGAAAGGTTATTAGCTGTGTTAACTCTGAGTAAAACTACTACACCTGTCAATTTTGCCTCTCAGAAGGGCCTGCAAAGTCTTCCCTGAGTGTGAGATTCAGCTCACATCTCTAGTGCATGGGATAAACCTCTGCTTCTCTGATTTTAAACTACAACTGACAGTTATCAGTTTCCATCAGGTTGAAGTGTGCAAGGGTTATGGAGTAGAGAATACTAACCCAAACTTGAATCAGAAGCATGACATTTTCCTCCCTCAGATTAAATGGTGCCTTTCCATCACTGCATCTATGGCCACCAACATGCTGTGGCCAAGGTGGGAATCATCCTTTAGCAACACTTAATGAAGTCACTTTGCAGAAGTATCAACACCAGGCATTGTTGCTTTAAATCAAACCTCTACTGGATTTTTCCTGGTGGTGTCTTCCTTGTGCTCTTGTTCCAAGTAAAAGGTGCAAATCTTAAACTTTACTTCATTACTAAAAATAAAACCAGCAGAGATTAACTCACAGTATATGTAATTGAGTCTCATGTGATGAGAGGCCCCAGTGTTGACAGGGACTCTCCTCCTTGATGTAAGTGATGCTCTGGCAGAGAGTATGTTATTGTTTGCAAACAGCATAATTCTACCTTTAATTTGTAACACTGATGGATCATGTTTAAGAAACAAACCCAGCTAATTTTAGGTTAGTATTTGAAATACTGCCAGTTAGATCTGTCAGCATGCAGAGGTCAACATTCATGTAAAGGAGTCCACTCAATTTCATTATAAATCCTAATACAGAAGCTGAAAACCTGAGGCCAAGATCTAAGGTGTAATCCATATTTAGCTTTAATGCTATGTGCTATTTAAAGACTTACAAAAACATTCTGCAGAGCTGCCCTGGGCTGGGCTGTTGCTGAGGAGGGAGCCTGCAGCCTGTGCTTGTAGCACATGCAGAACTGGATTGTTCTTCATGGGGCACACTGGCATTGTTGGAACTTCACAGTGCTGCTGTTTTGCTGAATGCAAAGAAATGATGTTTCTGTCATCAAGCCAGCCTTTGGTCCCAGCTGGGAAGTGTAAGGAACTTGTCCCCTGATCTGATTTTTACCACAGTGGACTCCTGTTCCTAGCAGCCATGCTGCAGTGCTGCACACCATGCTGTCCTGCACCACTGCCCAGCCCCAGCAGCAGTGCAGCACCACAGAGAGCTGCAGGTGTGGGTGTGACTGCCCACTCCCCTGTCTGCCCATCCCAGTTCCATCTTTACTTCAACACCCCAGCCTGGCAGGATCAAGCCCCAGGAGGCAAGTGGGGTGCAGGCTGCTCCAAGGCAGTGAGGCTCTAGTTGCAGAAATGGGCTTTTGCTCCTCTGTCTCCATTGCCAGAAAAGGAGGAGTGAGAATATGACTCTACTTCCCAGCATCTAGAAAAAAATGAAAGATTTTGTCATTCAGCAACAATGGGTATCAGATAAGAGCATGAGACTGAGATCTCTCTACTTGTCTTCTGCATTGTCTAACAATTCATTAATGATTTTGAGACATTTTCAAAGTTGTTTCATGAACATAGTAATATCTGTATAAATATAATATAATAATAACTGTATACACAAAGTTTTTACCAAAACATGTACAAAATAAAAATTATTTCCTAATAAATTGCAATTTTTTTCTGCCCCAATTCATTCAAGGATAATTTCTTGGACAAATCTCAGTTTCCACTTCCTTCTGGAAGTTGGCAGAGAAACTCCTTTCAACACAAATTATATGAAACAACATTACCATCTAGTGGAGAATTTTATTCACAGCTGACATGATTCCTTAACACAGAAATAGATGTGACTCTTGCACAAATGCAGATTAAATAGTAATTTTTAAAATCTATGCCTGAAGTTAGCTCACCTTTTAATTCAAGAGTAAAAGACTGCCATACTGTAGATCAGTAATATTAAAACTGCATGAAATGCAGGAAATCAATCCAAGAATCTCTTAATGAGTTTTAATTCCTTAAGATTTTCAGAAGGAAATATTGTTTGATTCTCACTCAGGCAAAGCAGCTGAATCTGTATCTGGAAAAGATAAGAAAACACAACTATTGTCTATATGCAAATCATGTACAGATTAGAACCTGAATTTAATCAATACAAATCAAACCCAAACTTCCATCTTTTCAGGTTGGTGCAAATGCAAAACTTGAGGCTGACTCAGCCACGTGGCTTCTTCTGTCAACCTCACCAGGCTCCACTAGGTGCCTTTCACATGTTCAGCTCCTTGTGAGCAGGAGGTTTGGTGTCTCCAGTACCAACCCTTGTGCAGCAGCTTCATGTGCTGATGGTCAGTTGGGTAGGGGTGGCAGGACAATTGAGGCACAGTGCTCAGGGTGTGCAGAGAGTCTAGCAACCCTCTTACAGCTGTCTGCTCATCTGTGTCACCCTTGTCCTTCCCTGACTCCCATGGTTACTTCAGCATTGTACCTGAAACATGCTTTTAAATACCATTTATTTTTTTTTTTACCTATGATGAGGGCCACATTTCCACACGTGGGTGTCTTGCCTAGAGCAACCTGCACATACCTGCAAAGCCACAGCAAGAACCTGGTTCAGGTCCTCTCCTCTCCTGGCTTTTCTGTACAATGCCTGCTATCATTTAGGTCAACTCCACCTAGTGGAGGTTGGTGTCTGGAGGAGACAGAAGAACTCTGCACAGCACAGCACTCAGCAGCTTGCTGGAACAACCTCCTTCACTTAGGGTCACAATCACTGCTTTGCTTTGGAGATTACAGGCTGAGGTCTTACTGCAAGGTAATAAACAGATTGATAACTAACCCAGTGACAACAACAGGACCCCTCTCCCAGAGGCAGATTGTTATCTGAGGCAGGAATAATAATGGCACCACCCTGTTCCTGTTGGAATCAGTGATTCTATTTCCCCCTGGGGATAAAATTGGGTCCTTTAATATCAGACACTAAAAGAAGTGTAAAATGATAAAGGAACAACAACAACAAAAAAGTAGTTTCTATCCCTGCCAAAAGTTTTGTGGGTTTTCTTTTTAAAATCAAATTCAGAAGGCTCTGATGCTGATAAGATGCAGCATGGTAACACTGCACAATGTTGGTGCTTCCTCCATCACACAGACAGAACATGCTGGATCTGAGGGACAGAAAGTCCTTAAAGCTTGTAATTAAGATAGCTGCCATCTGCCCAGTGAGTGACTGTGTTGGCATCAGCCTGGTTTTTGGGGTGGGTCTGGTGTGACAGCTGTTGCATTTTAAAACCTCCTCCAGCACCAGCAAAGACTACACATCAAGCCTAATTGCCTGAAGGGTTACCACCCTTATGCAAAGGACAGAGCAGGGAAAGTTCCCTCTTTCATTAGTCAGAAAATAGAAGTGGCTAAATGAATCAAGGCAAGGCAAAGAGATTGGCCTTTTTTTTTGGTGGTATATGTGGCAATTCCATAAAAATCAATATGAAAAATATTTCACAATTCCATTTGATCTCCAGTGCAACTAATTGCTTTTTTTTGCCCCAAATTAGGCTAGTGTGGTAACCAGAGAGACCCTGAGTATATATGTTGGATGTCCAGGAGCTTGGCAAATCAACACAGTTCATTTGCTTACATTTAAACTCCTACCTTTAAGTAGTTCAATTAAGAACTGACAGCCCAGTGTCTTGCCAAGCCAGGTGGCAGTGGGGGCTGGATATGGGAAGCTCCATGCTCATGATGCACATATTTCCAGACTGGAAATTTCAGTGAATCAATAAAACTTCAGCTAACTCCCAGAGGGGGATGAGAAATGCAGTTATAGAAGTTCTTCCCCACAGATGATCTTCTGGAAGCTTTGTGCTTCTGAATGCTCTTGAGTGTTCTCATGGGATGCAGTCCTAAGGGAATAAAAAATGTTCTGATGTAGCAAAATCTTTCCCAGTTGGGAATGAAGGTGCCATAGCTAGAGAATAAAACACCTAGAGACTTGAAAATGGCCATGACTGGAAAGGCCTTAGCAGCCACAAGGCACATCAAATTGAACTTGAGTTCCCAGGGTGTGCTGGAAGAGGATCTCATCTCACCTCACATCATCTACAAAGATGGAAATGAAGGACTAACCAGGGAGGAGCTGGATTTGAAGGCATTCATTGGGAGAGGCACATGGCCTAAAAAATGATCCTTCAGCTGCTGATTGAAAAAGCAAAATTTTTTTTTTTCCTAGAATAAACTGTCATGGGCAACAGAAGAGTCATCTCTTGATGCTACTGAAACATATCCTACAAACTTTTCACTGAGATCACACTGCAGTTACTAGAAATGCCTGAAATGTGTAGATCACAGCAGTAAGATACTTACAGCACAGCCTGTGGGCTGCTGGGATCTCTCTGGAGCTCATACCAAGGTAAATCCCTGCTGTCAGCTCTTTGCTTCTGAAACTCTCATTTCCTCCTCTCACATCTTCCTTTAATCACAGAACTTCCTACTTCTTTTTTGAGCAAAAGCTGACAGTGTAAGTTTTTATCCTTTGTTGAGGCATGAAACTTTCAGAAAGGGGGAACAAGAATTGACTGTACTTGGAACACACATTCAACAAAAACCATTAGCACAGCTCCACTCAAATGTCCAAATACATACTCCTCAATTGGTCCACAATTTTAAGCAACTGTTGCCTTAATTTGAACCTATTTAATAATGTCTTGTGAACATTCACCCCAGTAAAAATAGTGCTCCTTTCAGGAACTGAGATGCTGGAAACAAGTGATGAGAGAATCCAAAATATTGCTAATAATTTTGGCTGCCTGAAGATGTTCTGAGGCTAGAACATTCCAGTTGTGCATGCTTGATTTAGGCTAACCCAGTTATTTTTTCTACCCCATCCAGAGGTTGGCAGATAGCAGAGTAGCAACAACATCCCAAGTATCACTTGTTGGAAACATGGAAAAAAGACTCTGTTGTATTCATTCATCCTGTAACAGCTTATAAAAAAATATCTGAGAAAACAGAGTTTGGAAACTTCTTAAATGCTAGTGAAAGCATCAAAAGAAATCCCAGTTTCAAGAGAAGCAGGAGGAATAAACTTGTAGCAAGACTTTTTTTTTACCTGAAGACCACCTTGGTTAGACTCACTTGCAAATAACTAGTGAGAAAGGGAAACCTGCTGTCCATAAGTAACAGAAAACCAGACATGTACAAAAAGTAATTATCATATTCTGCTTTTAGCTGTAAGATGTTTATATGTTCTTTGCAGACAAGCAGTCTATTGTGAAATGTGAACAAAAGGAAAGGTGTTACAGCAGTGTGCCAGACAGTAACTAGAAGTAGTAGGCATCCAGTTGAGCTCAGGACCAATAGGACCATCATCAGAACATTTTTGTTGCTCATTTTACTCTTAATCAAAAGCAGAACCCAGCTTCCATCTCCTTCTGTAGCAGCAATTTCTACTTGTGAAATAAAAGTTTAGCAATGTCAGGAAAATGTCCTAAAATCTCTGAATCTCTGGGTCCTGAAATATTGCAGGAGAAAAGTTGAGGACAGGGAGATAACACAAGCTTTTCTAGAAGCCCTGTTTTAATCATCTCTGTTCTCTCTGTGAGTTTCATAATCTTTTAGCATCTATAGCCCAAAGCTTTTCTAACACCTTGGAAATGTATGGTACAATTAGACAGAACTTGAAAAAAAAAAAATCCTTCTACAAAGGGGTAAGTAGAGTGTTCTACATAATGAAGTACTTCCTGATTTGCTTTGGGTTATGCTGAAAAGCCCTACTGTGAGGCACTGAATTCCTGCAGCCTCAGGTTTGCTCAGATGAAAGGAACACCTTCTGGCAGCTGCAGGAGCAAGGGCACACCCTGAGAGCCACCCTCATGTAGGTGATGGTACAAACCACACGTGGGCCTTCCAAAGGCAATGCCTGGATTGCACTCCCCATGGTTAGCTTGGCTGCAGTGTTCTTCTGCCTCCCACCTACCTGTTCTACTAAAGCTCTGAGAAATTGCTTTGCATCACAGGGTGTGGCACATCACAAACCCTGTGCAATGATCTAAGGTGCCTCCAAGCTACTGAGGCATTCACCCAGCTATAGGCAAAATGGATTTGCATTTTAGGTGCTTTTTTTGGTGTCATCAACGTATGCAAATGTGGTGTTCACTGTTTGAAGTGGAAAAGAATGTGATCCCAGTATTTTGAAATAGATGGGAAACCAGGAAGGGCCCTTTTGCACAGTGCAACCATGGTGGTGGTGGTCCCTAAGCAAGCTTGAAGAGAACTGGCTTGCTTGTTCAGTGAAGAACAACAGGGGCATGTGGAGACACCTGGACAAGCTCTGACCAGCTTACATTGTTTTGGAAGAGTATTTAATGACTGCAGAGTACACATTAGAGACCTTCTGGAACAATCTTTCCTTCAAACAGCAACACAGTCTGACCACAATGTAGAAGATCTGGATTTCAGTGCCAGCAACCAGTGAGAAACTGAAATATTTGGTGCAAATCATTGAGCTTCTTTGTGACTCAATTCTCACTTGAAACAAGGGAAACCCTGTACCATGGGCATTTATGAAAGTGCTTTGACCTTTCCACATGCTAGACACTTTTATCATCATTCTCACAAGTTACCACCAACTTACCACTTGCCCTACCTGGAAAAATACAAAGCAGAACTGGATGACTGTAGCAGATGGTGACAGGTCCTCCAGCTAAGCAGTGCTGTTCTCTGCTGGGTTTTAGAGCTGCCTTTTTCCTGTGGCACATGCCAACAGAAGCTCTTTCCATCTTTCAGGCTGACCTGTCTCTGGACTGTTGCATCAATGCCATTCACCAGCTCAGACTGCATACTTTGCACCTTTGGCAGCCTAGGTTGTGCATAAAAGTGAGAGAAAAAAAAAGCTGGATAAGGATGAAAGTATATGGGACTAGCTCTGGGTTCTATAATTCCTTTCTGATACTTCCGAAGGGAAAAGCCCCAAGTTTTTCTGAAGTTAGGAACTGTGTAAGTGGTATTACCTTCCTCCACACTCTTCCACTTTGGCCCCTTGAACCAGAAAGCCCTTGTGACAAAAGGCAGGAGAGATAAAGACATACTGAAGCAATACACCATGTATCTGATCACTCACTTTGCTAGGCATTCACATACTTAAAAAAACATATGAATTTGCATATGTACAAAAAAAACCCAATTCTGTGCTCTCCATGAATGAAGCAATTACATCTAGATAGTCACAAAAGCAAAAAGTTGCTTGTAATGTCAATATCACATTTGTGTGGTCTGAGAACAGTTCTCATCCAAGTACTCTTGGTTCTGCAATGATACCAGCTCTCAATAAAAGGCTTTGGACATGCACTAGTTGTGGAGTTCTCCTCTACTTACAGTGGCAGGGAAGCAAAACATCACAAGACAGAATGCCTGCTGGGAATCAGCTGGAACTCACTGCACCTTACTCAGCACACAGGGCTGCAGCTCCCAAGATCACAACTGCATCCGTAGCACGTTTACAAGAGTCTGAGGACAAAGAATCTTCATTACCAACCACTGCAGATGGCACTGTGCTTTCAGGGAAAGACTCACTTGACATGGTTTTGAACTGCCACCCAACCCCATGGTCTTGCTTTTAAGTAAATAAATAAAAAAGTACAACCATAGGTGTAGGCATAGATGAGGCTTTTTATTGCTCGTTCCAAAGTCAGTGTCTGAATGAGGCACTATGCTGTCAAAACACAACATTATCCAGTGCTCCAACAGGATGAAGTGCATGATGGCAGCACTTTCAACATGAAGCACAAGCTTCAGTATGGACTTCCAAATGAAACAAACCAACCCAAACAAGCCTAACAGGTTAAGTGGATTAATAATAACTGATTTCTCTGGAATTTCAACACTAAGTGAATACAGAGTGAATTTTCAAGTACCAGACATTTTAAAGATGTGACAGAGTCAAACAAAACTCCTAGAAATGGAAGAGTAGAAATGGAAGAGATCTTTACCTTTTTCACCTACATAGAGGTATCTGTTCTGCACAACAGATCCATGTTACAGCTTTTATTAAGCTACAACCACAATGTGCAGGGTGATCTGCACGAGAAAAGGAAAAAGCAAAACCAAAACCTGTTCTGTGTTGCCAGTCAGAGAACAAATGGTGTGCTTTGAACTTTTAAAAATAAAAGCATCAATTTAAGAAAAAAAAACCCAAACCAAATCCCATCTCCTGGGTGAACCTTCACCAGAACAGAACACCAGTGCCTATTAACTCTGTGCTTAGGGACAAAACTCTGGCACATTGCTATTTCTGAAGCCAACAACTGGATATCCATGGGTATTACTGCACTTGCATCAGTGGTGCTTTCACTGGCCCAAATCCTACTTTCATTGCTTAAAGTGAGAATTACTTATATTTTTGTAATCTTACTTGAAAGATGCATTGTGAAAAGAAAGGTGTCCTAATTCAAACTGCTGTACCCTTTATAAGACAGCTTTAAGTGTATCTGGCACAACTTGAAGCTCTTGAAATGCCTCCACTACTTCAGAAGAAGTCTTAAAGAATGACATTTCCCAGAGGATGGGTGAGCACAGAGTACTAAATAAAAGAGAAAAAAATGACAATGGGCATTAGTTTTCCAGCAAAAGTATGTCTCACATCAAACAGCAGATCAGAAATAAATAAGATGAAACTTAAAAAGTCTGGATATAGATCCTTGGATGATACTGCAAGAGTCACAGGCTTCACCAAACCAATGTCAGTGTGTTTTGTTAAGCATAATGCAGATGCTATATACAGTATGTTTATCAGATAATGCCAACTAACAATACACTATTAATGTTTGTTAAACAAACAAAAACGAGTTCTAAACAAACATAAAAACAGATGGCAAGCCCCCAGTTAGGCATAGTTGCAGATGATGAAGTCCAGCTCTCTGGAGTCCAATGGACTGACACCTTCAAGCATCATGAAGCAGTTTTCTGAAGCATAAACAGGATAATTAACAGACCCCAGTCAAGCTGTAGGGGAGTTATCTTGTCAAAGATCTCTCAAGTCCAATCACAAAACTCTCTGCACATGGTAGCATTGCATAGCTGCAATGGGGCAGGCAGCCATTAAAAGGTTTTATGCTGCCACAGCTCTTCAAAGGAGATTTTAAAGGTTGTGCTATCGACCATGGTGGTCATTTACCCACAAAGAAAATATGTGATGAACATAAAGCACTTAGGTTTAGAAGCACTTATGGAGGAATCCATGGCACCTTCACAGTGCCCTGTGTATGATGTGTGTGTATGCACCACTAAGTTTCTGCTGCTTATTATTAGGTGGCATCTCACAGTTCATAGTATTTCTAGATGCTAACAAGAGTCTTCTCCCCAAGAAACCAGCTCCTCTGCTGCAGGAAGCCACCATGCCTGTGTCTTGCATTGCCACAGTAAGGCAGGGACAATGAAGGTGACAATGTCAGCTCTCTGTGAATCATGACAAAATGCCCTGGTTCTTCCTTTTGGTTGTTGCTGGGCTTCTCTGCTCCATCACAGCTGTGAATGTCAGTCAGCATCCATGTGTTCTTGTCTGGTAAGTAGAGGTTTCCCATCTGTAGCACCAATCTTTTTCTGCATCTCTTCCACTGCTTTCAGCAAAGCTGCTCGCTCCTGCTCAAGGGTGTGAATGGACTGCTTCAGTTTGCCTTCATTGCTCAATAAAAGTTCTACTGTGGCTTCAAGGTTTTGGATCTTCCCATTAGCAACCTTCCAAAGGAAGAAGAAAAGAGGAGGGACAGGAAAGGGAGGGGGGAAAAAACCCAACAAAACGAAACAAGACAGGGAAATTAATAAATGAAACCAAATTTAAACTATTTTTTGAGATATATTAATATATATAATACTTTCCAAATAATGAACAATTGCAAAGGTAAAATAAAATGTTAATATTATAAGATCTGTGTACTTGAAGCTACAACTATGGTTTTCTCTGTAACAAGAAACTTCCCTCTCTCAACTTGCTTTGCTTTCTTCACTGCTAGGACAAAAGGATTGCTCCAACACGAGTTAAGTTCCCCACTATGATGCTAGGTGCTGAGTGGTCTCTCCTGTGCCTTGATGTAGGATGGGTTCTTCTGAAGAGGTGGGAAATGAGAACATAGAAGTGTGAAACACAGACTGTACCTGCAGCTCTTCCAGCAGATCAAAGTTCTGTTTGCGCAAGCTGCTGTTTGCCTTTTCTAACTTATCCAGTCTCTGGTTGTCATTTAAAGAGGAATCTATGAGCTCATCCTGAAGCACGTGATATTCAACTTCATAAGCCTGCAACTGCTTGGCAATGTCCATTTCAAATACCTGTTGTAGGTACAAACATCATTACGTGCTGTGCAGATAGAAACCAGCTCATTCCACGCTTTAACATCTACGGATTTACTCAGATCACTGCACAAAAACAACTTCACTTTTAACATTCACATTTCCTACTCTGCAAATTGCAAAACTGAGGCAGCAGAGTGCAAAACATTAGCACTGAATCTGCTTGAACACTTTGCCACTGATCTGCTGCCTGACCAGCAAAATTACTCACACTCAAAGCCCACCTTGCTGCCTTTTTTTTGTGGATTGCAGTGTGTATGGGCTGTAATGCTGCTGCCAGTAACACTGTCACACACTGATAATGAAGTAAAACTTATTTCCATTAAAGGCTTAAAAATGACCCTAACCAACACGTGGGTGTATAAATAAAGTACTATACAAGTCAGAAACTTCAATAAGTTGTCAATGTCTTCAGAACTGCAATAGCAGAATTCTCAGCTGGAAGTAACACACTAAACTGCTGTGGCTTTTCTGGCAAGAACTTGTTAAAAAGAGGAGCCCTTTGCATCCTACTCCTGTGTTCAGATGATTTCATACCTGACTAATGGTCTTTTCCATCTGCACCAAACCCAAGTTGGGTAGAGTGCTTTTAATAAAATCCACAATAGTTTCTAGGTTCTCGTGCTGCAGAATTAAGGGCTTGTGGCTTCCCAAGAGGCTTAAAGCCACTTTAAATATAGCCTCTGATCCTTGAAGGAAGAGCATATCTGTGAAAACAAAGGAAAAACATCATACAGCAAGTAAGCACATTTTTTGACAAGAATATTAAAACAGTAAAATGTCCAAGGACAACTACTCAGAGGAGCAGTGTGGATGCCAGACATGTGCTTTTGTTACAGTGGCTATGGCTTTAGAAGTGTTGTGGAATTGAGATTATCAATTCACATTTAAGCTATGTATGTAAAAAAACAAGTATTCAAGTTTGCCAGTGTTGCCCCTTTGTATGCAGGTGATACTTTTGTGGGCTTTTTTGCCTTTGAGATGTTCATGGGAATCTGAATTTGAAGACAATTCTAATCACAATACCATTTACAAATCCTAATTAATACAACATGCAAAAAAGCTACATGTGAAGACACAACTGAAGATACAATCTGTTCTTTTAACATCTGTTAGAAAAAGCTACAAAATCTCAGTTGGTTTTGGTTTTTTTACAGCATTGCTCTGTGACTTTCAAACTACTAGAACTCAGAATCTACTCTTGTTTTTTATTGAGGAGATTGCTACAGGCAAAAGCATCTAACTTATGAAACAATACTGATGGAGGTCGAAGAGAAGATACTGTGGGTTTATACCATATTTCCTAAATATATATATTTTAAGGGTTGATTCTGTCTTGTTCTTTCCATTCTTTGAAGGTGTGAATGAAGTCACAGTCACTTACAAAGTAGCATAATGACACTAAATAATTAGTATGCCCTAATGGTTAAAAAAAAGGAAAAAAATAAGTAGAATAAAGAGAAAAAAGATCAAGGGTCTCTGTGTGTGTGTTTTACAAACATAATCCTCATAGAATTTCTCATTGTCCTCAACAGCATCAGTGGAAAAGTTCCTAATAACAGCATTACAAGCATTAGATTTGAAAAATGACAGCTAGAAATCTTATGAAGAATTACCAAACACTCTGGCTACAAATCCGAGGGGAAACTGTGAGGCAAACATGGTGAGAAACCAGGGAGCAGCATAGAGGCTGGGGCCAATCTCATGTTCCTCTAGGTGGTTATAGAGATCTCGATGGTAGTCATGAAGCAGTCGGGACAGCTGGTACATCTGGATCTGGGTGGAATGAGAACAGAGTAAAGACAAAGGTGGTTTCACACTCCTAGTAGCACAGTCCATGCTTCACATGCCTATTAGAAATGGTGAAAGGTATCTGCCAATTGATGCTTGGGTAATTTGTGTGAAGGCATGAAATACTCAGAAGCCATCTAGAAGACTCAGAATGGGTCACCTGTGAGCTGATAACAGACTCATTTGAACTTCATACAACACTTAACACAATTATTCCTAATTACATAGAAATCATAGTTTATCATAGTTTGCCCATTAGTCTTTTTATTTGAAACTAATACATTGAAGATGATGGATTCTTTTCCCAGATGATCCTTCCCCATTTTTGAGAAACGAATCTAAGTTGAAGTTCAGATGTTGACAATATAGGATATATTGCATTATTATGATCAACATGAGCATCCTTTAGTAGAAAAGCTGAAATCATACCTGTAAAATTGTCATGTCAGGACGGTATTGTTTTCTCAGACCCATATCAAACATGAGAAACTTTAGCATTTGGAAAGCATCTTCTTCACTCATATGAAGCAGTAAAACTCCTGCTACAAAACTGAGGCCTTGGCAATACCCTACTTCCTGGTCCAAGAGTGAATAGGCCTTCAAAATATTGTAGAGTGAGAGCTGCCCAGCTCCCAGCTGTGCTGAGAAGTATGGATGGGTTGGAAATGTGCGCCCTGGGAAAAGAGATGAAGTCAGCAGCTTAAACAAAAAGAGAAACCAACAACATCTGGCATGTTAGAAAATGAAACAGGAATTCAGAAGGTAGACTGAGTCAACAGGCAGGAAAACCATAGGCAAGTTAATGGTACAAACAATTGACTCTTACACTCTACTACTATTTTGGTTTTTTTCTTTTTTTCCAGTGCGTATGTCTCATCACCTCCCTCCTTGCCTCTCAGACTTGTCTTTTCCAGGCTAAACAACCCCAAGGCTCTCTGCCCTTCCTCCTAAGAGAGATGGTCCAGTCCAATTAAGAGTAAGAACCAACAGTCCAAATAAGAACAGTATAATAATAACCATAATACTAATACTACTAACAGTAGCAAAAAGAGAGAGAAATAAAACCCAAGAAAAGACAGATAATGTCAATGCAATTTCTCAAATTTTTTTTGCCAAAAAAAAAAAAAAGGCTGCACAGAGAAGTTGCAGAATCTCCATCTATGGACATATTCAAAACATGGGAGAAATGGTCCTAGGCAATCTGAAGAGTTCCCTTCCAACATCAACAGCTCTTGGATTATGTGAACAGAGACTAAAGGATTCACTTTTACAGTGTGTATTCAAAAACTTGTCCAAAAGGGTTTATTTTCATTTCTATTAAAAACCCAAACCCCTCTCCCCATCAGATTTCCCTGTGAAACACCTCAATGGAGAGGAAATCTGAATACTCCTTTTTTTTTCCAGTACTAAGTGGAGCTTGTTTTTTGGTTGCCCACTTGTTAAATACCACCCCACCCTTGAACCCCTGGAATGCTGCTGTGCTGCCAGATAACATCAGAGCTCCTGTTTCAAGAAGACAAAGCCCTGGGGCAGAGTCCTTCTGCCATCTGGTAGCTGCTCTAGCCTGTCACATGGAACACTGGCACTCAGTCCCTGAGCAGGTCTCCTCTGGTCAGGCTGTCACAGAGTTTAATGTTATAAAAGAAGTCTTTCTAGCTTCCAAATGAGAAGGAGCTTGTGTTCATTTACAGAGGAATCCTCTGCCTGAATGATAAATGATCCCAGAGTGGTCTAAAGGCAGACACAGCAAGGCTGCTTTCGTGTTAAGTCATGAAGTTACAAGCTAGGCAAGAGTAAAATGGCAAAGAAACTCTGAAAGAGTATATGGAGGAGAAGCAGAAGTGCTAAACTCACAAGCTCATTTGTTATAAGTGCCCTGGTGATAACTCAAGTAAGATTTTAGCTTTTTTCTTAGGAGCCAACAACCCCTTGCTCTGTGAAATGACACTAAATGAACAGTGAAATCTCAGGGGTGTGAGAATAATAAAGTTAAGTCACTTAATCACATAAAAAGTCACTTACCAGTCACTTCAAATTTCAAAGCCTTGCTTCCCAACATCTTTCTACTAAACTCCATATACTAGAGAGATATAGATAGTAGATAGACTATAGTATAAGTGTGTCCACAAAGTCACTATCCCTAAGGAGTCAAACTACTGCTTAAAATCAGGCATTGTGACTAACCTTCCTTAAAAAGAAGCTTTTAAAGTCATTATTAGAAAAAAAAGCTTCTTTCCTAATTCTTTTAATACAAGTACAAATACCAACAGCCAGCAACTACCCATTAAAAAAAAGAGAAGTCAATAAGCAAAAGTTCTGCATTATTTCAAGTAAAGGTGTTTTACAGAGACAGCAAATATGACATCAGGAATGAACAGCACATGATTTAGCACCCTGCACTTAAATATTCCCTTTCTTTCTTGACTGGGGAGTATCTGAAACAAAGCTTCATTACAGTTCTATCTAGCAACCTCCTATTACCACATGTTGCAAAGGACCTCTATATGTGAAAGGAAAACTTTGCATTTTCCTCATGGTGTCAGTAAATACCTATCCCATTAAAAGCAGTCCTTATCAATAACCTATTGTTAAATGGTGAGAGGGTATTTGTGTATCAGCTTTTTTAATTATTATTTAAATAATTGAATTTATTTATATTTATTTATAATTCTTATTTAATTCTCTTCCATAAACCCCTTATTCTAATTTCAGGTAGCTACTGTACTTACCTAAGTCAATAAGTATTGCATGTTGTTGAGAAGTGAGTTGTTTTAGGAGCTCTTTATAAGGTGTGTCCTTTGGTGGCTGTTTACTTGTAAACTGATGTTTTAGATGGTATTGCTCTGCTAGAAACTTCCAGATCTCCCCACGGTGGTGACGTGGCACTCCTGAGAGAAATAAGTCATTAAAACAGTAATTTATGCTCATGCTGAGGGTTCAACTAGAGTTGAGCTAAGAGAATTGAGGAACTGAAGATCCATATCTGCTAGATATGCAAGCAGATCCCTATCTGCCATCTCCTGTAGACCACAGAAGCAGATCAAACCTCAGGCTTATACTTCCTCAACCAATACAAGACATCAGCATCTTAACAGGAGAGTTAAGGTGGAAACAAGGTGAGCTGCTGAAGTCCAAGGTTACTGCTTACATCTAGCCTGAGAAGTACTATAAGAAAAGGCAGCAAAAACTGCAGTACTTAAGTCAGAAAAGTTAAATGCTTATGTCCCATTTTCCCATTTAAAATACACAATAAAGCAATGCAATGGAACTAATTCCATGTTTTTCACACTGTTTTTAGGAATAAATTTTAGGCAGGTAGGAGGCACACATACCAAAAGCCTAAATAAGCACTGGTGAGATGTGAGCTAGACTATAACAGAAGGCAGAGAATCAGAAAGCAAGTATTTTATTGCTGGTTTTATTATTGGTTTACTGAATGAGTGGTACATGTAAAAATGTTTTAAAGATTGAATTACTCTATAAAACTGGATGATTATAACTGTTTCATATAGGTAATTTGTATAGAACTATAGAAGGGTTAATGGCTGGACTTGATGATCTTAAAGGTCTCTTCTAGCCAAATGATTCTATGATAAAATGCTCCTTGGAGCAGACATTTGGTTACTCAGATTTAGAAAATTAGATTTCAACAACTGTAATACACTGAGGTACTGCACAGCTCTCCTGGAGCCAAATCTTAGTCAAAAATGGGTACCAAGTGCTGTAACTCCAGTAATGAAACTGCAGCTATTGCTGAAAGGGACTGTTAATTCAATATGCAAAACCACAAAGATACTGAACATTTTCCCTTGTTTAGTCAGCAACCTGAGGAACCATTCCAGTGAGAAGCTGCTTAGAAGTTCTGGCTAAGAGGTGACCCTGTTCTTTTTCTAATACAATTTACATGCCTTTCAAGAGCTCACAATAACAAACTGTGCTCACCTTTCCCAACAGCAGAGTGTATTTTTTCCATATCGAATTTTGTTTTTGACCTTCCAGGTGTGTTCAGCATTTTTTCCCAAATCAAAGTGACATCTTTTAAGCATGGTGTGATTTCTTCATAGTCAAGTTTCAGGCGTCTGTTCTGCAAGTTGTTTTCTGAAGCTAGGAAGCAGCATCATTAATGCACCAGTTCATATTGTTTAATGTTTGTCAAGTGGATTAATCCAGCTTAAAACTTTGTGCTAAAACTAAACCCTATGAGTTCTGAAATATTGCACATCTAAACTGTTGTGATATTGGGAGGTATGTTGGTTTTAAAGATATTGTTGGTTTTTTAAAGATATTATATGCAATATTAACAGTGTTTGGCCTGTTAAATTAAGTTCCTTATAGCTAACTATGAAGACACAAAAGAGATGATGATTAATGAGATAAATGCAAGATTGTCCTAATAAGATTTCTCAATGGCTCAGCTCTTAAAAAAAAAGGTGCAGAAGATAGACAGCAAATAAAAATGCAAACCCATTATTGTCATCTATTTCTTATGCATAGAGCTCCATAATAGCAATGACAAAATGTGAAAAATGACTTCAAAGGTGATCATTCACCTGCTGATTTTTATATGCTACATAAAAAGGAAAGTTCATAAAGAAAATTTCAGAATCCTGAACATAAAAGGGACTATAAATGCTACATATATGTGAATCCCTCTTAAAGGCTCCACTGAAGAAACTGGAACAAGGGTCAACAATCAAAAGATGCAAAGAACTGAAAAGATTTTATATTATTTGTTGGGAACATGCCTGTCACCTGTGGAATTCTTAGGAAATTCAGGTGTGAGGTGTTTTGGAACAGGCTGCCCAGGGAGGTTGTGGAGTCTCCTGCTCTGGAGACATTCCAGCCCCACCTGGATCTGTTCCTGGG
>JAOEGS010018198.1:0-12646 GCA_025447755.1 Corythornis vintsioides | reverse complement strand
CCTTGGGGGACTCCACTAGTCACAGGCCTCCAGCCAGACTCTGCTCCACTGACCACAACTCTCTGAGATCTATCCTTATCCTATATGAGACACATATATATAAAGTGCAAAACTCAATAACAATTTTAAATGGTAAACGTTGAAAACAGCAGAACAATCACAACACAGGAACTAACAAGGGAAAAGATAAAAAAACACAGTTTAAAACTTCCTTTGACGGCCACCTTTCAGGTAGCTGCAGAGCCCACAAGGGAGTGTGTGTGTGTATGTGTGTGTATGTGTGTGTGTACAGACAGATCACAGGACACAGCTGGTAGAGAAAATAAAAAGAAAATAGTCAGAAGGACAAAACTTGCAGTGGCTGAAACGAATCGGAGAGTTGTCTTCTGCTGGAAGAAACTGCCAGGAGCTGCTCCAGGGTTTTCTCCGTGGCCAAAAGAAAATCCCCTTAGTGAAATCTTGCTGACTGTGCATGTTGGCTATTCGAAGAGTGAGAATTCTGTTTAGGAGGAGTGAAAGGTTTGGGTTTTTTCCATTTGAAAACCAGCTAGGTAAAAAGTCCATTTCAGCATAGCCAGTATCTCCCCTATTCTGTTACCTTGTTCCCCCTCTTCCCTTCTCTGCCTAAAAAGGGGGAAATAAAATAATTTCCTGAATATTCATATATACAGCTTGCTTTGTTGTCTCTAGAAGATTGCTCCACTGCCAAATGTCTTCAGAGGAGGCTGCTTTGTCACCAGGCATCACTTGCTTCAGCCTAAATTCTTGTCATTCGTATTTTCCTGGAGAGATTTGATTGCTTGATGTTTTGGTTGTTTGTCTATTTAAATATTCCTTGATAAACTCTACTTTAAAAAAAAAAAAAAAAAAAAAAAGTTAGGCTATTTCCAGCTCAGTGCTCAGTTCTCAGTGCAGTTGTGCCTGAGAATAATTAATTGCTCTTTGAAATATTAAGTGAGAGGACCATTCTTTCAGCAAGTTCCTAAGATGTTCATGTAAATTCTTGCCCCTTCTACTATGACTGTAATTTTCAAAATTGAACAGAGTCAAGAATACACACTGAAAAAATCTTTCAACTTTTCCAAATATTGGTTATGACATTGATCTTAGAAGTCACTGTCAGGTGTTCAAAAAGTGGACATAGTCTTGATCTCCTGTGATTTGTGTAAGTCTCTAGCACCAAAGCTAAGAAACCAAATCCATCTTAAGGAAAACATTTTGCTCTGTTGCTCAGTTGCAGAATATTATCTATTCTCTATTTGAAATGAATAATGAAACTGTGTAAAAATATTTTCACATCACATCATCATGAACTGCATTGTAAAGTATAGAGGTGAATTAAGATTTCAGCACTTCATAAATTCAGAATACCTCATCAGCGTGTTCATTTAACAGTTTTCATGTTTATAAAGTTACAAATGCAGAGTTAGACTGTGATAATTGATTGCTGAACTATGTGGAAGGAGTAGAAAGAGAATGTGGGTGTGTTGTGCTTGTGTCTGGGGAGTTTTGCTAGTGGTGGAAGGAGATCCTGGCATAGCTCCTGTAAGAAGCTTTCAAAAGCTCCCCCAGCTCCAAGTCAGACTGGCCTATGGCCAAGGCCAAGACAAAGAACACGTCTTTGATAACATATTTAAGAGGGGAAAACCTAACACAAAGGAGTTTTTTTTAATTTATTTTGGGAGTTCTTTTTGTTTTGGGAGTTTTTGTGTTGGAGAGTGTCCTGGTTTGGACAGATATTATCTTAAATTTAGCAATGTGAGAACAGAAAACTTATAAGGAGACAAGAATTTTATTAAAGAATAAATATATATGTATAGGTGTATACATATATTTGTATAGAACATAAAGCATCAGAACAGAACAGAAAAAAACCCCAGTCAGTCAAAAAACAGTCCATATTTGTTTGTCACCCTGTCACACGCTGGTCACAGACCAGAGTGAGGTATTCTTGGGAACAGAACTAAGACTCAAAACAGAGTCAAGTGCTGAGGAACTTTTTTTACCTGTCATCAAAAGAAACATGTAGCAAAAGGAGAAAAAAGAGAGAAAAAGGGGAAGGAAAGGGTCAGTGTGATAGCTACCACCACGGATCTGCGGCATCCCAACAGTCCGAATCCTCTGCGGTGGGGAACGTTCCACTGGATGTTGGTTGCTCCTGCTCTTTTAGCGTGGTCATTAGCTTAGCCACACCTACTAGCTGGAGGTGTATGCATGCCCAATACCATCTCTGGGGGGGTCGCTGGTGGTCTTCAGGGGTCTTCAAACCCCTCACTCCTCCAAGTCTTGGGTCTGGGCGCATGCACAGGGGTAGATGGCAGCTCTCTGAAGAAAACAGGAACATGATATTTAGGAATGAGACAGTTCTCTGTAGAAAGCAGGAACTTGGGTGGCTGTCTTCAAAGTTGACTTTTTTGTGGTTGTTTTCCCTGGAGTCAAGCCATTGTTAATGTAATTCGATAAGCTGTCTTGTGATATGTGGGTGCAGCAATGTTGAGCCAAGCAATTCTGTACAGTCTCTGACACACCCTTTCCTTCAATGACCAGTATTGGGGCACCGGGAAAACCGTTGGTAGAAGGAGGGGCGGTGGCAGTCAAACTCACAGTGGCAGCACTGGGTGGCAAAGAAGACGGTGGCAGTGGGCGTCCCAGTCTCCCTCCACAGGGTGCGGAGAAATGGGGTTTAGGGAAAAATGTCAGACGAAACCCAACATGGCTGGCAGAAGGTGCTCTGAAGAGTTGCGGTGGTGAGCTGGTGGGAGAATTCAGGCTGAGGACATGGGATAAGTTTGGACCCTGGTGCCAAATTTCCTCCGGAGCCATGCCGATGGGCACAGACAGATAAAACCAAGCTTCTTCCTTGTTCCTGTCCGTATGCATGTGTGGGACTGCACCAGGCTGCAGAAAGCACTCAGCCCCGCCCAGCCCATGAGAAAACCACTGTGACCACCCTCCATGACTCCCCCCCTCCCTTTTTTGCTGCAGTCAGGGAAAAGGAAAAAAATATAACTTTTACAGAAAACTTGATACCCCCTGACAGAGAGGACTGAGATGAAAGAGATAACTGTGTGGACACCAATGGCCAGCAAGTAAGGAGCTGGGGAGACACACACAGATGTAGCTGTTCCCCTTGACCCATGGTGCCATAATAGGCTGAGCCCTTGCATCCATAAAGATCAATGGTGAAGAAGAATCCCTTTTGTAGTCTGTGGAGGACCCCATGATGGATCAGGGTACAACTCCCAAAGAAGACTGTGACTCTGGGGAAGGCCTGCACTGAAACAGTCTGTTATTGGGAGGATGCAGCCCACAGAAGACACTCACACTGGTAGAAGTTAGTGGAGGACTGACTCCCATGGGAAGGACATCACATGCCACAGGGAAAAAGTGCAAAGAGATTTCCTCTGGAGAAAGAAGCAGCATCAGGAACAGAATGGAACAAAATGGGACCACAAGCCCCATTCCCTGCTCCCCTGAACTATTTGGGGGGATGAGGTAGCAGATCTGGGTGCAGGAAGAAGGCAGGGATGCTGGGAGGTGTATTTAGGGTGTGTTGGTATTTATTACTTTCCTACTCTAATTAAATTGGTCAACTGGATTGCTTTTGTTAAATCAATTTAATTAAATCAATTTTGTTTCCCCATGTTGAGTCTATCTTTTAACAGAATTTGTGACTGTGTCCTCCCTGTCCTTTGTCTCAACCTTTGAGCTTTGTGTTGTATTTTCTCCTCCCCATCCCACTGGAGGCCAATAGGAGTGAGCAACTGAGTGGCTGCATGGTGCTTTAGTACTGAGTGGCTGGACTTAAACCATCACAATCGGACAGTATTAGATAAACATGTTAGGGAGGTACATTATCTCAAGAAATCCCAGTGTTTAAGTTAAATCATATTCACTGAATTGAAGAAGTCCATAGAGCTTTCATTTGTGGCTAACCAGTATCAAATTCTCCTCTTGATCACTTTCATGGTATTTTAAATCACTAATATACCAAAGAAAACTACTAAATTGCACCTTTTTTTTTATATATGTATATATTTAGTTTCTTGAGGAAAAGGCACTTTGCCCTTTAAATAGATATATAGAAGCTGACTGTAGTGGTTTGTAAAAAGATTTTGAATCTTTGTATATTTATGACATGAACTGTGAATTTTAATCATAAAGGATTTTCCCTCTCCTACCTTAGGAAGCTGTAGAATTATGCCACAGTCCCTGAAAACAAAAGACATTACTTAATGCAATAATTATTTGATGCAATAATTATCTGATATTACTGAGATGAACACTAAATAATTCCTAAGAAATTGGTTCCTAGAACCAAATATTTTTTTTTAATTCCAATATAAAAAGTGTAATCTACTGTTTAAAGTTTCTCAGGTAAATCTTCAGGGTCAGAAGTCTTGAAAGTACTTTCTAATTCCAGTATATTTTTACTTCTGTAATGAGAATTAAAGGTAGAATTGCCACTCTAGATTAATGAATGCAAAACCATAAAGAAATTCAGGAATCAGAATCACAAAATCACAGAATGTCAGGGATTGGAAGGGACCTAGAAGATCATCTAGTCCAACCCCCCTGCCTGAGCAGGATCACCTAGACTAACTCATACAGGAACAGATCCAAGCAGGTCTTGAATGTCTCCAGAGAAGGAGACTCCACTACCCCCTGTTCTAGAGCTCTGTCACCCTCGCTGTGAAAAAATTTTTCCTAAACCTCTTGTGCTCCAACTTACTCCTGTTCCCTCTTGTCCTGTCATTGGATGACATTGAGAAGAGTCTGGCTCCGTCCTCCCTACACTCACCATGAACATATTGATAGACATTAATGAGGTCCCTCCTCAGTCTCCTCTTCTCCAGGCTAAAGAGCCCCAGCTCTCTCAGCCTCTCCTCATAAGGGAGATGCTCCACTCCCTTAATCACCTTGGCTGCCCTGTGCTGGACTCTCCAGTAGTTCTTTCTTGAACTGGGGTGCCCGAAACTGGACACAGTACTCGAGGTGGGGCCTCGCCAATGCAGAGTAGAGGGGGAGTAGAACGTCCTTGACTTGCTGGCCACACTCTTCTTGATGCATCCCAGGATTCCATTGACCTTTTGGGCCACAAGGGCACATTATTGGCTTATGGTCATCCTCCTGTCCACCGGGACCCCCAAGAGCTACTCTCCAACAGAATAACCCCCATGTACTTATACATTGGGTTGTTCCTCCCCAGATGAGGGACTCTATACTTGCTCTTGATAAATTGCATTAAATTTCTCCCTGCCCAGCTCTCCAACCTGTCCAGGTCTCTCTGGATGGCAGCACAGCCTGCTGCTGTGTCAGCCACTCCTCCCAGTTTGGTATCATCAGCAAATTTGCTGAGGGTGCTCTCTATCCCTTTGTGCAGGTCATTGATGATTATATAGAATTATTATTCAATTATTATTGGACCGAGTACTGACCCTTGGGGGACGACACTAGTCACAGGCCTCCAGCTAAACTCTGCTCCCCATGAATGACAGTAAGGACGGAAGACAAGAACAATCACAAGGACTTGAGATTTATGTTTACAGGCCTGACACTCCAGCATTAAAAAAACCCTGTACATTATTCTCTTCTTATTTAATTATATTCAGAAAGCAACAATATAATAATAATAAATTATTATTGTGTTTAACAAGTATTTAATTAACTTCTCTAAAAAGCTACAAGACAAATTTTGTTAAAACTTCTTTCATATTCTTAAATGCAATTATCTAAAAATTATCAATCATTTTTATTAGTTAATACTTGAAATTGCATGCATATTGAATATAATTATTAACGCCAATCCATTTACTGGTTCATTTAACTTTTGCTATGCACAATTATGTGTGACATTTTGAAAAGAAGCACCATTTTCATAACGATACAATCATTATTTTTTCTGAAGATCAACAAAGGATTTATTCATTTTAATTCTATTGCTTATCTTTCTACTGTCTGACTTACAAGAATAAGATAAGCCAAATGGTAAAGAAAAGCATAGGTGTTGCAATCTATATAATTGTCATTCATAAATTGTTTTTCCTTTTGTGGTTTCACTACAGTTCAAAATGAGATCAAAATAAAACCATCTGAGAGAAGATGAGAAAGACACCCACTTCTTAGAGGTGAGAAAGTTGATTTCCTGAGGCCTGCAGGAAATAAACTGGGACTTGCACTACATATGTTGATCAAAGAGCAATGTTGGTTATTCTTTTTTCAAAAAATACTGTTTCAGAAAGTAAGTTCATGAAAAAAGGGTTTTTTGAGTGTTTGGGACTTGCTGAAGATTATTGCAGTGTGTGATAGAAGAGGATTACATGACTGCTTAACCAGAACTTCAGGTAGAACAGGTTTTTTCCTTGTTTTGCCTCACATTTATTTTGGACATTGAAGAGGTCACTTAGGCCAGATTTTTTAAAAATGTAATTAGATTTCTAGTGTGTTTTAGAAATCCTCATATGACTTAGATCTACTGATAGAGATATAACAGTTAATGTAAAAATCTGTATTTTCTGTCTAGTGCTGAAGAGTTGTATGTCTCTGTGTATGTCTCTCTGAAGGTGCTTTATCCTGTAGCATTCCTCAAGAGACTAGAGATTTTCTTACATGAAGAACTAATTGGTTTGATCTTCAGACGTCTAAAAAACTGTGCAATGTTGGAATCTAAAATTTAGTAATGTCAACTACCAAGAGAGGAGGATATTGCAAATGTTGGATACATCTATTGTGTTCATACAGTCCAAAATGCAGAAAAAAAAAAAAAAGACAAAAAAAAAAAGACATTTCAGTCTCTATTCTGCATAAGTAATGATGTATGCCATATGGTAAATTGTAGCCTAGCATATTTAAGTGCTTTATTAAGTTATCTATAGTTACTGTTCAATATACCAGGCACCTTTACTTCTTCTTTACAGTGTGAATGAACAGGACCGGAAAATGAAGAGTCATCCAAGGAAGTATCAAGCAGACATATGAGTATGTGCGGTAGATTTTTAGGGGCACATGTATGAGTTAGACCTTTTGGTCATTTACTCTCCTTATATCAATAGGGAGAAAAATGGCTTCTTATTTTTAAGAAAGCATTTAAGGTAGGTCAGACATACTGGTCTTTGGAGGTGTTTTTTGGTTGTTTTGTTTTGTTTTGTTTTGTTTTTCCAGTTGAGTTTAAGACAGCTTTGCATTAGTAACTCAGACATTTATGCCAAAAATTTAGTTCCCTCCAGTTAAATGAAACCAGTACCACATTTGGGATCTGGAAGAGTCTTCAATGGATACCATCTATCACTTGCTTCTGTGCGTCATCTATATGTATCATATATATGTAATAGGGTGGGAGCATGCATTTTCAGTCCTTCTTTAGTTGCTATGTTTGAAACCAAGCATGCTTCTCTTATGTGGTTTCATGTTTGTAAAAGTATATAAAATTGATATAAAAACTTGATGTGGTTATTTAGTTTTGTGGAATAATTAATTTCCCAATTAATTTCAATGGTTTCTAAATGTTATCTTTATTAAACTTCCTTTCTTTATAAATTACTTCTTTCTCCCAAATACATTATGTTTTATTGTATCAAATTTCGATGCAATTTGTTTATTTCAAATTATCATCATACAGCATCTCTTCTGACTTTCAAAATACCTGTTGACTGTGTTGGGTGATATGATCTACATGTAACAAAAACTGAGAAAAAAAAACAAACTTAAAGTTTCTCTTTTGTTTCAGAGTTTAACAACATTTTTGTGTTGTGTTTTTTGGTTGGTTGTTTTTTCTTAGTTTTGGTTGGTTGTTTTTTCTTAGTTTTGGTTGGTTGTTTGTTTGTCTGTATTTTTGTTTGTTTGCGGTTTTTTGGGGGGTTTGTTTGCTAAAGTCAGCTGCTGCTAAAGATTTTTAAAAGATGTCCTATTTTGCCATGTGTGCTATAAATTCCAACATGTCAATTCATATTACTTCTATTTTGTATTGCTAACTACAAGCATAATAGTAAAACTTACCTTTCCTGTGAACAGTTATTATGGGTTGGGTTTTTTGTTTGTTTGTTTGGTTTTTGTTTTGTTTTGGTTTTTTTTGTTTTAAATTGTAAATCAGGCATAGTTTCTGCACCAGAGTAAAGCAGTTTACATGTATTTAGAGAAGATGTTGCAGAACTACTAGGTCATTCTACTATTACATATCTGTAAAATAAGTACTATATCTATTTCATGTCTAGGAGAAGCATAAAGAAAAGGAATGAGATGCTTAAATGTTTGTTACAAAAGCCACATAATATAATTAAAATAAGAGCATAAAGTCATCTGTTTGTTACTTCTGGATTCAATGACCATGAAACAGAAGTACAGTGGGGTTCAATGCCTGTGTTTAACAGCAATTAGAGATTTTCTCATGTCATGTCTATCTTTTCCCGTATCTCATGCATTAATTTTTGCAATAAAGGTTTGTTTTGAGACAAAACAAGTGTTGTACTCTGCATGACCATAAGGACTATGCTGGTCTTATTTTGCCTTGGGGTACACTGCTTTCCTTCTTTTTGTGCTTTAATGTTTTATTCTGAATTTAATGCTTCTACACTATACCAGATGGATGGCCCTGCAGATGGAACTCCTATTTCTAAATTATAAATGTAATACAGGTAGAGAATAAGCTACAGCCAAGAAGCTTCCCTCATGTAGTCTTGCCTACATGCTGGTACAAAGGGACGATTTAGCAAGGTGGTTGTTCTGTATGCATTCTGTATTCCATCATGGGCTTTTGTGTTGATTGTGCCAGCATGGCATGAAATTAACTTGTTCTGGGAATATCAGTCTTGATTGAACTGTTCTGAGAAACATGACTGAAGGAATAAGTTTAAAATAACTCTAACAGTCCACCATTTAAAATGTTATTTATTTTTAAATTAAATTCTTTTTTTTTTCTTTTTTTTCTTCTTTTTTTCTTTTTTTTTTTTCACACTCTAATCTCCCAGTTTGCATTTGCTATCCACTTGGAGTCTTACTAATAGTAGTATGGTATGATGAGTACTTAAATCTATTATTACAAGACAGATTTCTGGACTGGTAGCTCTTCCTTTCTACATTATGTTGCAAATTTGGACACCCTGTAAATATTATATAGTAATGTCTTAGAGGCTAATGAGTTTTTGATCACAACCATATTGAATTGTTTGGCCTTGCAATGAAATATTCAGTGTCCTGTTGCCAAACAATTCAGTCTCCATTTTACCAAGATAAAAAACTAAATATTTTTCCTATTTTTAACTAAGCAGTTTTTACCTTGCAAAGGATCCTGACCAGGTTACATTCTTACTTAATGAGGAAATTACTCTAAAGCTGTTAACAACTGAACAGTGCTCCCCTTGGGAAAAGACATTAATCCTTTTCTTAAGAAGAGACTGAACAACCAGATGGGCACCTCCAAGGCATACACAGCTTCAAGGGGGATGCTTCAAGCGCCTCAGCTTGCCAGTAGCAATGGTACTTGTTTACCATGAAAAGATTTTCTGTGTTAGCTTGCTTAAATTTTTAATTTGGGAATCATCAAATAGTAGGATAAAAATAAGTTAATTGAGGTGAATTGTGTTAAACTCCAGAGCATACAGACATTAATATTTGACTGAAAAGGAATTGGTGGAAAAAGTCAGAACAAATTCAGAGCTGTGGGCTTCTTTTTGCCTGTTTCTACAGCATTTGATTAAAAGAATAAGAATTCCATGATCCACCAGTGGTTGTGCTTAGTTTTTTTTGCACTTTTATTTCATAATACTGATGGATATACTCCAAAATATTTTTTTTTTTTTTTCATGTTAGAATTTCTTAACATTATATAATAGGATATCTGTGGCTAAAGAAGACATAAGGTTTCTAATCAAAATGCAAATAGAAGTTAATTCTCTTATAAGAAAATGAAATTTTAAAATATTTAACTGTCAGCACTATCTAAGAATTATTCAGCTTTCATATTGCTGAATCAGTAATTTAAAATTCTGTCTTATTTTAGAGGCAGTACACATGAAGCTATTATTTCCAGTGTGTTAATATGTTGGTATTTTAAGTCTCAGAAAATTTACAAGTTTTGCATGCATATATACCTTAAGACTGTGCTGCATATACTGAAAAATACAATGTATAACATTTCCTGCTTGAAACAACTATCAGAAAATAGCTTGAATTTTAGAAAACAAATATTTGGCTTGACCTCAGACGAAAAAGATCTTAGAAGTCTGCATGAAACAGGTAAGATGTGATTGCTAACTTAAAAGAAGAAAATTAAACCCTACATAAGAATCAATTTGGATCATGCTGTTTTCATGGATAGCTGTAGGGAGAGAGAAAACTTCAGGGAATCATAGGATCATAGAAACATTTTATTTGGAAAAGACCTTTCAGTCAAGTCCAACAGTTAAGTGAACACTACCAAATTCACCACTAAACCATGTCCCTAAGTGTCACATCTACACATCCATTAAATGCCACCAGGGATGATGATTTCACGACTTCCAGCCTGTTCTAATATTTTACAAGCCTTTAATTGAATAAATTTTTCCTAATATCCAATCTAAACTTTCTCCGGAAAAACTTGAGGCCATTTTCTCTTGTCCCAGCAACCCTCAACTTACTACAACTTCCCTTCATGTAGTTACAGAGAGTTATAAGGTCTTCCCTGAGCCTCCTTTTCTCCAGGCTAAACAACCTCAGTTCTCTTAGCTGATCCTCATAAGACTTGTTCTCTAGACCATTCACCATCTTCATTGCTCTTCTTTGGATAAGGCCAAAGATTCGACCATTACTCTTTGGTTATTTCTCAATTTACATGTAGGGTATCATTACAAGAATTAGCCCTATCACGTATAAGATTCTGTAGATCTAAGCAGTTCATCATGTAAAGTTTGTTTAGATGTGGCAATGTTGATAGTCCATCTCAGACAAGGTGATGCAGTCAATATCACACCTGGTTTTCAGGCTAATGCAAGGTATCACACAGCAGAGTTATGCTGTAACAGTAGCCTTAGATGTAAATTTTATAGATACCAGTCCTGAGCAGCTTTGCTAACTTCTGCCACTCTTCTCCCATTTCTGAAAGAAAATATTTTTTAGGAAGTTTGGAATTGATCCTCACTGCTTTGGAGGTCTGAACAAATCTTGCTTGTACTTCCTAACAGCCCTGTTTATTACTTCTAAGACTGGACTGTAAAATATGACAGGCAGATATAATGGGATCCAGATGCTTGCAAAACTATACATTACAGTAGTGAGTATATTCTGATGAATGGAATTATGAATTAGTTTCATTTTCTACCTAGTGCATCTATCTTAGTTTTACTTCATAGATTTCAAAAGCAATAGGAACAATCATTATTGACTAGTTTGACCTCTATAGTAGAGGCCATAGAATTTCAGCATTAAAGTCCTTAATGTATATCCAGAGGAACAAAATTCATAATTCTTCAAACCTTTAAGTGAACAGCAGTTATAAAGTAAAGAAGATGGTAGCTGCAATTTTTTAATTATTTGACCTTTTTAAATTGTGGTGGTTAAGATACTAGTCAACCTGATATTTTTCTGGTTCTGCAATGAAAGTATGTCTTTACTTTTGAGGTAAGTAATTAAAAAAAAAATTAATTTATTTTACAAAAAAAAACGAACGACCCTTGTTCCTCTGTTTCTTTTACTATGGACCACAATTCCATGGTTTTCTTTTTAGTGTTATTAACTTGTTCCTGCTTAGATTGTCATTTTGTCAAATTCAGTTTATTATTCCAAGGAATTAATGTTTCACCTAACCTTTTTCCTTCTTTCTTTCTTTTTTTTTTTTTTTTTTGAATTCCCATTCTCTGCCTTTCACCATCTCTTTGGAATTCTCTATTGTCTTATATTTGTTTGTTTTCAGAATATAATTCTATTAATGGTAATGTCCTGCTGTGTCAAATGTGTATTGATAGCACAGCGGAACATTTGTTCCAGTCTTTGCGGTCCTGGGAAGTGACTTGATATACATAATTGCTTGTGTTATTCAAGCATGTGCGTCATTGACTCAAAGGGTGTTAGAGGTTGGAAGGGACCTCTAGAGATCATCGAGTCCAACTCCCTGCCAAAAGCAGGATCCCCTAGGGCATGTCACGCAGGAATGCATCCAGAGGGGTTTTAAAAGTTTCTAGAGAAGGAGACACCACAGCCTCTCTGCTCAACCTCTCCCAGGGTTCAGTCACCCTCACGGTAAAGGTTCCTCCTCATGTTGAGGTGGAATGTTCTGCGCTCCAGTTGATACCCATTTTTTCTTGTCCTATTGCTAAGCACTACAGATAAGGGGTTGGCTCCTTCATAGAATCATAGAATGATTTGGCTGGAAGAGACCTTCAAGATCATCAAGTCCAGCCATTAACTCTACACTGCCAATGTCCATAAACCATGTCCCCCAGAACCACATCTAAGCGGCTCTTAAACACCTCCAGGGATGGGGACTCACCACCTCCCTGGGCAGCCCATTCCAATGCCTAACCACCCTCTCTGTAAAGAAACTCTTCCTGATATCTAACCTAAATTTCCCTTGGCGCAACTTGAAGCTATTACCCTTTGTCCTGTCATCTTTAACTAGGACGAAGAGGTCGACCCCCACCTCCCTATAACTTCCCTTCAGGTAGTTGTAGAGAGC
>JAOEGS010018197.1:0-12623 GCA_025447755.1 Corythornis vintsioides | reverse complement strand
CTTCTCTTCTCTTCTCTTCTCTTCTCTTCTCTTCTCTTCTCTTCTCTTCTCTTCTCTTCTCTTCTCTTCTTCTCTTCCTTTTCTCTTCTTCTCTTTTCTTTCTTCTTCTCCTCTCCTCTTTCCAAACTCTGAAACAATACCACAGTTTCCAAACCCCTGTGAGTGGGTTTAATAGTATTGGTGAACCTGCTTAAAATACCAGTCACAGCTTATGATGAGCAGATTCCAGTTGTTGCCAAATAGTTGTCATTGCAGAATGAAATCTCTGGTTAAGAAATGGGCAGTGAGGGTGTGGCATAAGAGGAGCACAGGTCAGAAAGCACCCGTGTGGTTTCATTCAGAAAATGATTGTTACTGTGAACGAATTTGTCACAGAGTCAGGAGCCCAGCAAGATGAAACTCATTTAATTCTGGAATAGAAGGGCTGTTCACACTCTGAGATTTTGTTCTAGTCACGTCTTCTCTGGTCTGCATTTTAGGATAATTGGTTGGAAATGACAGGAGGAAAAAAAAAGTAAAATGGTGTCTTATCTCTTACGTCCACTTGGGACCATTTGTAATGTTGTAGGACGTGTGAAGTTAACTGGTTTTTAGAAGTGAGAACTGGGTTTGGGGTTTAATTAATACAGGAAAAAAATTCTGTTTGAGGGAACTTCAAAGAACTAATCAGATGCACTTTTCTCTCTTTTTAATTTGCGAGATCTGTTGCAGTCTGAGTCAGCACAGCAGATGCAGATGCCCTTCTTAGATTTTTTTTGTCACTTTGAAGTTCACAGGTTTTAACTGGGGGAGGTGGGGGAGAAGACTGGACAAAGCTTAAAACCAGCCACAAGAAGATAATTACGTGACATGAGGAAGGCTTTGGGTTTTTTTTTTCCCTTCCCTCATTGACATAACAACTTTATAGGTTATAGCTTTATCTGATAAGTGGAGGTTTATTCACCAATTATACAAAGTAGTTCATAGAGGGAGTAGGGTGGAAAGCCTTGTTTAACGTGACGAACATGTGGGGTTCAGCTCTCATTTATAAAATACCTTCTTTGTACTGCACCTGCATTATTTATTAGTCATATGTCCTGCAGTTGAGTAATGGGAAATACTGGAGCAAGCATTTCATTAACTGTGACACTGTTAATTGGTATTGCTCGCTGCCTGGAATTACTTTCCCTGTTTGAATACATGGAAGTATGAATCAGAGCTTAGTGAATTAGCCAGGGAGAGGAAGACAGGCATCTTTGCATGATAGGCTGGATGTATAGAGCAGCTGATCTCATTTGTCTTCCTGGCCTGTGAAGTCCTTCTCAGACTTAGATCACTGAGGTATTCAGAACAGTATATATTTTTTTTCCACGATCACAATTAGCTATATCATTATGATTAAGCTTTGAAACTTCAGTGGGATATTTTGGGACATACTTTTTTCCAGACGCTTATGTCCATTGTTGTGACCATTTATTTTTATTTTCCCCGAGCCTGCCTTTCAGGATATTTATATATTTTAATTCCTGGATACATCTGAGCTTAGGGACAGTGCTTTGTGCCTTGTAGAAAATGCTTTCTGTTCAGAAACAAAACTTTAGTTTCTTTTTCTTGTGCACCTGAAAATTTAGTGCCAATAATTCAGCTGATTCAAGGAACATCACCCTGCTTGCTGACCATGAACTCTAGGGTGGAGTCAAGCGCCGGTCGTCAGGGTTGATACCAATCAAAATGATTAATATTTGGTGCTCTGGTATACCCAGCAATTTGAGTTTAAGAGAACAGTGCTGTTGAAATCCCTTGAACGGTTACAGCTATTCTTGAGCAATAAAAGGCTTTTCAAGGGACAGCCTCTTACAATGTAACTTTGTAGAACGAGTTGTGAAATTTTCTTTTCATTTGCCACATAAAGCGTCAAATAAATGTTTGCAATAAAAATACAAGCCTGGGAAGAATGTGTTTCGCCAATTACAGCGTAGTGTGGGCTCCAGAGAAGTGTTCAGGATGGAGCTCGGCGTGGACGCCAGGCTCAGGTTTCAGCAGGGAAAAGAGTGCTTTGATTTGCCAAATAACCAGCGTTTCTCACCCCAGATTTGCAAGGAAAATCACCCCCTGTGAAAGCAGAAAGATGGGGCTCCCTATGCAAAGCAAATTTGGTGTGGAGGAGCAGGAGCCTCCTGCTTGCTGAGAAAGCCGTGAGCGGGCACTGCCAAACACTGATTGCTGGCGGCCAATCCCTGCAGCTGGCGGTTGCCACATTTAGCTCCTCCACTTGGCCAACGCTGGGCGAGGGGATGGGGGCACGGGGTGGGAGTAAAACTGCTAGAGCAGAAGTGGTTCAAGCCACACTGGGCCCGGTGCTAAACATCGAGGGGGCCCTTTCTCTTCTTGCTCAAGAGCTCGCATGATTCACCCCCTTCCCTTTTTTTTCTGAGCTAGTTTCGGCTCGCGGAACACCCGAGTTATTTTTTTCAACACGACTTTTACTTCGGCCTAAAGTTAGACCCCGAAAGGCCGCAGCTGGTGAAAGCAAACCCAGGGTCCTGCTGTTGGCTGAACACCCCCCCCAAGGAGCGGGAGCCATCTTGTGCTGGGCCCCTTGGCGCCCGTTTTCCATCTTCTGCTCCCAAACCACCTGCCGGAGGAGACGGCGACTCATGCGCCTGAAATCAGCGCGAGCCGCCGGCCAAGAGGCAGCGGCGCGTGTGAGCGAGAGGGGATCCTTCGCAGCCTTTATATACCCGGGTTATTTTTAACCACAGCCTCCATGCTTATTACAGTGTTTCCTCTCTCAGACGCTCAGGAAGCCCACTTGGCTCTGTTTCCTGCTAACATGCGGCCCTGGCTCACCAAATCTCTGAGAACAACAGGCCTGAGACTGCTCGGCTCCATTAAAAAAAAAAAAAAACACTGGCAACTTTTCAAGCCCTGACAGAAAACCTTTGAAAGCTCTGGATTTCCTCCAGCTAACGTATGAGGCTCCTACAGCGGTGACAAATTAGACCGAAACAGCACAAAATGCTCCTATGTAAATAGCCGTTTGCTGCCTTCACCCTCTTAAATAGTTCAAACGTTATTTATAGTTATTTCTCTGGATGGAAAAAATATTTTTTATGGTGGTTTGTTTTTTTTTTTTTTTTCCAAAGATGGGTACTAGTGAAATGGTTTCTTTGTTTGTTTGGGGTTTGCTTTTTGTTGTTTGGTTTAATTTTTCCTTTTTTTTCCTTTGAGATTTTTTTTTTTTTGGTGACAGTTTTCTTAGGCTCCAGGAGCAACTTTTCCTTCCTGGAAACCAGGACAAAATGCCTGTTGTGAGTTCTTCAGTAAGAGGCCTGTGTCCAGCCTTGAGCACGACTCTGAAGCTGCCATTCCTCAACTATTAAAGAATAGTTCTAATGGGCACAACAGACTTCAGGTTTCCTACGAGGCAGCCGAAGTCAGTTGCACTTTTGGTGCCTTTGCCCCCATGTTTTACACGTGATGTTAGCCCTTCCTATTTTATTTTCTCTTATTGACTTTTCACTGCCGTTCCAAAGGGACTCCTGCTTCCAAAAGTGCTTTGAATATTGGAAACAATGTGACCTTTGCTATTGAGAATGCTCCTTTTTTTTTGAGGTGACACTTTTGAATGTCCTGTGAGCTCTTACCATGAAGCCACTTCTCAGGTCAATCATTAAGAAAGACTTGGAATCACAGATGATAACTCTAGAATATTAGATTTATGTGATTTCTCTGATTTTTCTTTTACTATTTCCAGCAGTATCAGCTCTGTCTGGGTCAGTGTTGCCTTAAGGGTTATTTATTGCCCCAGGCATGAACAAGAAACATCTACCTGGCCTCTCTACTCCCCGTATTTATCTCAGGCTCTGGAGCATGGTCACAGGGAGCACTGGAGCAGGAGGATTTCCCTGACCAGCCCCTTTCCTAGCTGGGTACGGTGTGTTTTTTCTCTACCCTCCTCAGTTTTAATCATCCACAGCCTGAGCATGTTCTTATAGAGTCATAGAGCAGTTCTTATAGAGTCATAGAGTGTATTGGGTTGGAAGGGACTTCTAAAGGTCATCTAGTCCAATCCCCCAGTTCTTAGACAGCTAAAGGCAATTACTATTAATACTATTCCAGCTCTAGAGTTTTGTGGAATTCCCTCCTATTTTCTATTTGCTCTACAGCCCTTCAGTGGCACCCTGAACCACTTGGTTACACCTTAGAGAAAGAAAAAAGTAAATACTCTGTTTTGAAGGTTGACCGCCTCTGTTGGGTTTGTAGGACAGCAGCATCTTTGTCCTTGGCCTTTCCCTTGGCATTTGGCTATTGTGTGAGAGCATCTCCTGTGGGAAAGGTTGTCTAGATCACAAGGAAGAGAGTAAAGTGGATGTCTGGCTTGCTGGTGTCACCCACACTGCTCACTCAGCTGTGCTTTGCTTCACCAGTGACACCAAAACACTGAACGGGTGTATCAAGAGTGATCTTGAATGAGCAACTACCACCATCTCCCAGATGACCCTTATTCTGATTGAAATCGTTCAAAGTTATCTACATTTCACACAGATGTGGTTAACTTTTGCAGTTAAAAAACGTAAATAGCTTCTAGATGTGAAAGAACCGAGTCCCACGTATTGCAGCTTGTAGCAACTCATTCTGCTCTTCATTCGTGGCTTGGTTGGGATTTTATCTCCTAACATAGCCCCAGATTGGGCTTTAAGTTGTGCCAGGGGCACCGTCCTTTGAATGGATGTTGGCAAGCAAAGCCTTTTAAATTCAGCATCTCATTTTTGGCAAGAGATCCTCCTTTGGCAAATGTCAGTTTTGGAGCTGCAATCAGAGCTCTTGGCTTTCTCCCGTGCAGTTTCTGGAGCAAGTGGTATGTGACAGCAGCTTCACGTTTATTTTCAGGCAGGAAGCAGAGGGTGCAAAAATGCCTCCTGAACCGAGGGGTCAGGGTGAAGCCTTTTTTAAAACAGCCTCAAGGTGGTTGGGCTGCGTTTCTCACGCGCAGGCAGAGTGGTCTAAAATTGACTTGTTTTGATGCTATTTGGAGCTGGCTGTAATGAAAAAGTGACTCTGTGCAGATTGACTTTCTGCGTCACAACCTGTCTTGGGGTAGTCATACCAGCAAGGACAATTAGTCTGACTGTCGTTCACAATTGCTGTTTGTTTGGACTCGGTGGTTTATGGTAGAAGCTGCTGGACAGGCTTCCATTGGAGCTCTTGCCAGTGGCCTCAGTAATTGCCCACTAGTCACTGAAGGACAGACTCACCAAGGACTTTCAAAGCTGACTTACCCTCCTTCAAATATAACTGAAATTTATAGCTAGCAGCTTCTAAAATAACTCACATCACCACCACCTCCAAAAACAGCTCTGGGACCATGTGGCCTTGTGGTTATGGCTCTGGGGTTGTGGTGATGAAGTCAGAGATTCAAATCCAGTTGTAGGGAGATAAAAAGCTTCAAAGAAAGTGAAACTGGTTTTGCCTTGATTATGTGGAAATAATAACACCTCGTTTTTTGCTTACACCTGAAAAACAAAATTCATAGCTAAAAATAAGGTATGGGGCAGAATACTGTGTCATGGCAGGAGATGCACTGTGGGTAGAAACGTGGCTGGTGTGAAGAGAGCTCATCAACTGACATCTCAGAGGGGTTTGCTTCTCTTAGAACATAACACCAAGGTGTAGGGTGATAAAAGTCAAGGTCTGAGGCCTCCACAGGCAACACAGAGGTTTGTTGTGTTTTTCAACGTACCTTTTGGCTGACTGACTGTGGGCTTGGGGTTCGAGATAGGAAAGAACTTTCCTTTCTTGCTTAGAGTGGCCCAGGGGTTTCTCTAAGCTCTTAGGGTCAAGAGCCTGGCCCCTTCTACTTGACACCCACCCTGCAGAGATCTGTAAACACTGAGCAGCTCCCCTCTCAGGCTCCCTTCTCCAGGCTAAACAGCCCCAGGTCCCTCAGCCTTTCCATGTTCCAGTCCCTTCATCATCCTCATATCCCTGACTGATCCTGGACTAAGTTCCCACTGTTTACACGTGGGACAAGAGGATTTTTAACTTAAGCTCAGAGCAAAGACAAGTTAAAGTCTCACTTCTTTGTACATAGGATGTGAATGTGAAGACATATTTCAGGGTATAAATGTCTACAGACTCCCTGCTCCTGATCATAATGAGTCCACAGTGCTACTAATCCCAAACTATTATCGGGTTATGATGACATTGAGAATCCCCAAGTGAGCTTGTCACATTTTCCTGATTTATTTAGTAGCATTTCAATGGAAAACATAGAGATGATGATGAGCATCAATGGTGAGTATTGTCCCTGCAGTGCACAGGGAAAATCCAAACCTGATTCATCAGCGAAGCTCTTGGCAGATTATTTCTTGAACTGCCTCAAGATTTAGTCTACACTCGAGACAAGCACGGAAGCATTTACAGAAAGAGAACTGATGTTTCCGTTGTTGGAATCCAGTGGATATCAAAGATGTCTTTGAATTTCTACAATTAGAAGGAGCCAAATAAAAACCAAATAATTTTCCAAGCAGATGGCCTTAGCCCTCAATACCAAAATTATCAAACTCCCTAAGTAGTGGTTTTAAGCTAGATGCTAATGGATCTTTGAGCAAGAAGCATTAGTGATCTGGACGACAGCAACATTTTAATTAAAAAGTTGTACAATAACAGACTCAAAATGTAAACTTCAAAACATTTAAAGGCTAAATTACCCTGGGTTAAGAACTGGCATTGGGTATGTAATTTTTAACATTCCAGACTGCCTTCATTATAGCTCAAGAAGCCACAGAAATACACCGTTACGAGCCAGGAATAGTTCTTCCTTTTATTTGGAAAGAGAATTACAGAGGGAGCTATTGGGAACTGAAGTTTAGCTCCTAAAGCAGGAGCAGGCTACAATATTTTTATACACAACTGCAACCACAGACTCGCACTCATTCAAACACGCCGGACTAAATGGTGCCGGCTGTATAAATACTCAACACTAAGTTAAAACACAGGTTCTTTTTTATTTCAGCTTTGAAGGTTTATCATGCTATTTCTACATAAATGCAATATCATTTAAAGGCTAGATGCCTTGCATATAAATATATATACATATATAAAGAGCACCAGTAACTTAAACCTACAAATTAGGACCATGGTTCTTCAGTAGCTTTGAAGAAAGGCTGATTCCCTTTGGCCATTGTTGATGGATACAATGCTTGTTTTCAGTTGTGAACACACGTTTAAAATGCTGCCCAGAGAGGCTGTGGAGGCTCCTACTCTAGAGACTTTCCCAACCCACCTGGATCTGTTCCTGTGTGGGCTGCCCTGGGTGACCCTGATCTGGCAGGGGTTGGACTCGTTGATCTCCAGAGCTCCCTTCCAACCCCCACCATTCTGTGATTCTCTGAAAGTAAATGAGTAAATGCTGCTGATTTTATGTAATGTTATTTTTCTTTTTTTCTTTTTTTTTTCTTTTTTCTTTCCCCAGCCAGTTACTCCTCAACTGCATCATAATGCTCAGATGATCTCTTTTTCTTCCAGAAATTGGACTCACATAACTCGTTGGTATGCAAAATATGTAAGGCCCCAGTCTGCTCTGAATTACACCCATGCAAACCGTTGAAACTTAAAAGGGAATTTAAAATACTCATGAGTAAGGAAAACAAATGGAGCCCTCGATTTGCAAAAAGCTTAGAGATCTTTAGAAGATCATGGTACATTTTGTTACCTGTGCCCTCAAGACAGGGAGGGGAGATGAGCTGGTAATTAAACTAGGATTGGTGAAAACTGGGTTTTATCAGGGCTTTTGATCAATCAAGAAGGGTAGGCGCTGCCCCACCCACTCAGGTGCTAAATTCACAATAGTCAATTCTAAGGAAAACCTGCAGAAATCTCCCAATCTTGTCAGAAATCACCTGTCATTTCGTTTTGCCAAGAGCAGTAAATAAACTCGACAGGAACAGACATGAAAGGACTTTCTGGAAGTGTTGGGGCACCAGAATTCCACCTGGGAAGCTGCTGAAGAGCAGCAGGGCCTGGCTGCCCTTGCCCTTTGCTGTCTCTTTCCCCCCCTCCCATTGTTAATTAAAGAGTTTTGGTTTTGCTCTGCAGAGCTCATCAACTTGGACACGTGGAGCCTGAATTCTAGGGGAGAACACTTCTTTTTTGACAGCCTTTATCAACAGCTTTGCCTGGTTTCTATTGAACCACAGTGTATGGAATCATGATATTTCTGGTGATTGTGTAACTGGAAAAAACTGTCCGGAGTTTTTTTCAAGTATTTCTGGCATACGAGTGAAAGTAAATAAGCAATTTTAGAGACTCACTGGAAAGTAATTGCTCCTGCAGGACTCTGGCTGTGCCAGGAACTCAGCTCAGATGCACTGAGCCCTCACTAGTAAGCTTCAAATGGAAGTAATTTTTTTTTTTTTCATGCAAAAGATCAAACCCAAGGATATATAATGTAAAATGTAAGGAATTTGGAACGGATGCCTGCGAGAGGAACTATCTAACCATATGAAATACATTAGGAGGATGACAATGAAAGAAAAGCCTGATGACAATGGAAGAAGAGCCTGAGACACCTTGGCTTGCCACGGTGGGAAGCACGAGCTGTGGTGGTGACACGACAGTGACACTGGCAGTGAGAGAGCAAACAGCCCAGTCTGGGGATGGAGCTGCCTCCACTCAGGGCTCTGCAGGGTTATCAGAGGTGATCTTGGGCTGCTCAGCCCTGAAAGAGCTTGGACCAGCTGAATTGCTGCTGATGATGACATGAGAGAGCAGGAGCAAGAGCAGAACCTTGTTTTGGGTGACAGGGAACCACCAGCATGGCAACCTTTAGATAGGAACAGTCTGTCCCTGCCCTTCCATCCAGTGATTCATCGGTGACTACGGAAGACTCATAAAAGCACCACTGTCAGCTCATGTGTCATTTAAGGAAGTGTTCTGTTTTGTTTGCTTTTTTTTTTTTTTTCCTAAACAAGAAGTTAACTAAGTATTATTTCTGCCTGCCTTGGTGCTGTGAGCTGCCGTTTCAAAGGCTGTAGCTACTGTACTTTGTTGTTGCTTTACTTGCTCATCTTGAAGCTGTAATTGAAGCCAGCCAGGCTGTTCTGCAGGCCTCTGAACTGTCAGTTCTCCCTGTGGCTCGTTTATATAATGCCCTGCTATGGGCTCCAGCAGCTAACACTTGATCAGTAAACCTCAAGGGGCTGTGGACAGCCACATACTCTGTAGTAAAGGACACAAGTGGCTTTGAATCTGAAGCCACCTGCAAGAAACCTTCCAGAGATGTGTTTGGCCATCTCCTTCGCCCCCCAGGCTGCTTGGGTTTTAATATTTATTTACTCCCATGGCATTGCCTGTCTCCTTGAGCTCTCAGCCTGTGCTGACGCTGTGAAAGGTGAATGTTTGTACAGAGTTCGGTCCTTCAAAAGAAGTTAAAACCCACCTAGCTTGAGATGTGGGATCAGTGAGCTCTTTAGAGCAAGGGCCAAACTACTCTTCACAAGAAGAGAAGAGGAGAGGAGAGAAGAGGAGAAGAAGAGAAGAAGAGAAGAGGAGAAGGTCTGCTTGCTTTGTGGAGGAGGGGGAGGGTCTCCTGGGCTCTGCCCTCCGCACAAGGCAGTGCCAGTCCACTCACCAGGGCAGGTCAGCAGTGGGGCTGTTTGGGCAGTGGGTGATGTAACACCACCCTTTGCAGCAGAGCATCTCTGAGATCTGCAGAGCCCCGAGCAGCCGTGCCGGGCTCTCTGCGGGGAGCAGCGGGTGCAGTGCTCTGGCTCCCCTGGTGTGGGCCAGATGGGGAATCACGGTGCTCTCCCTGGCCTTCAAACTCTCTTTCTCTTTCCAGATATTACTTCTTGGCTCCTCTGCCTGTGCAGCTGGTAAGGACGTGCTATGAGGCAACCCCTATAGGCACTTTGGATTTGGAAATGTGCTGCTCGGTGAAGCAATTCAGTCATTGTCATCCCCCCCCACTCCCCTTCCCCTGCCAAAAAAAAAAAAGTCCAGGAATAACATCTCAGAGCCAAAGTGAAGTCTGCCAAGGAACGAATGCCCTTGGGTGGAGATTACTGATATTGTATTTGTTATACTAGGCAGGAGGGGTCAGACCATTCTTCAGAATAAGCTGCAGTAAACAAGCTGGGGAGCTGAGCCCTTCAAGTCTTTCACTACTGATGAGTTTGAACGTTAAGAGCCCCTATCGTGGGGATCTCGATGGAGGGAAAGATAACTGTGCTGTTTTGTAGCGTTTCACTACAAACAGGGTGTTTGTGCCAACTGACACAATGATTAAATATGATCCTCTCTTCTCAGAAATGAGGAGAACTGTAACCGCACCGAGCTCTCCGCCGCTGATACAAGATAAAGAGTCAGATCGTGTGTGGTTTCCTTCAGACCAAACTTGTGGTGCAGCCTTTCGTGAATGGTGCTGGCCAGAGTTAAAATGATCTGTTTTGCCCAAAGGTGCAGGGGACTGTAAGAGTGTAGCTCTCCATGATTTATTTTCCCTACGGAACGAGAGCAGAAGTTGGTTTGTTCTTCGTGCCGCGCTCAGCGCTGGCTCTCTGTCAGTGCAAACAGAGGTTCAGTGCCCCAGTATGGGAGTGGGAATTAAATAGGCCCCCAGTTGCTTTCATTCTGATGATGGCTAAAAGGTAACTCAGCTTTAAAACAAGTTGAATTTGTGGTGGATTTTTTAAAAATTTTATTTTTAAAATAAAAAATAATATTCGGGACATTTTCCCACCCCAGTCCCTCTCCCTGCTCGAGTCCATCAGTTGTCTGCTCTTCCTCGTGCCTCCAGTATCCCCAGCTCAGCCTCACACAGCCTGGTGATGGCTCAGCCCCATCGCTGACCCCCTGCTGAAGCCACGGCAGAAAATGAAAAGCAGCTGTTTGTTTCTTTTCACTAGTCTCAGAAAAACAAGAAGATGTTCTCCTCCCCATGTGGGACAAAGTTTTCTTCAGCCTTTTCACTTTCAGCCACACTGATAACAATAATTCTCTGCCTTTCTCTAAAGAGTTTTCCCACTTTATTTCATTGATGCTCTGCAAGCCTGTGGGAATCAGCTGCAGCCACCCTTCCCTCTTGTAGACCAAGATAAAAACAGTGACTGAGCTACTAAAAAAAAAAAAAAAAAGGTGAAGAATTGCAGTCCTAGATGCTTCCCCACCCTGAGGCTGCTACAAACTTGGTGCTCTGCAGCCTCTCAAAGCCCTGCAGAAGCTTTGGTTTGCTAAATAAAAGGAGGGTGCCTCACCCTTCTGGTGAGCAAAGTGCAGCCGTGTTCACATTTCCTTCGTAGAAAGCACCGACACCCCAGTTCACAGCAACCACTTTTGCCAGGCTCCACCAAAACACAAACTTTTGCTTGGCACAGCTTGGTAGCGCCTCATTCCCAAGTCCTTTAAGCTCTTCTTGGTAGGACATGGGCTCAGGGCAGTGCCCTGCTGTGCAAATAGCCTTCTGCTGCACATGGGCAGCCTTGGAGAGCAGTATTCACACCGCCAGCAATAAGATTTTGGAGGAAATTTGTTGTGACTGAGACCTTCTATACCCTGAGATGGCCCCATGTCCGCAACATGGTCTTGAAACCTTTCTTCTGTTTGCTGAGGTTTTTAATGGCTCTGGAGCGAAGGCTGTAGCTGATGGGATCTGGCATGGGGCACAACTGAACACTGGTCCAGAGCCTCCCTTCAGAGCTGTGCAGGCTGCAGGGAAAAGCAGCTGTAATGTATATTCCCTCTGTAATATTCCCTCTCACTCTGTGGGTAGGGGGAGAAGAGATGCTCAGAAGCCTGAAGATGTGAAGCCAGCAGCCCCCACGCAAGTAAGAAGCCAACGGCTTCTAACCCACATGGCAAAGGTAACCAGTGTCCTGGAAGGTGGGGAAGGGGAAAACTCCTGGCAACCAGCCCAGAAAAAGAGGCAGTATTTGCAGCAAGGGGCCGTGGGTGCAGCCGGAGGGCAGGGCACAGGACAGACCTGGTACCCACGGGGGACACCCCATGCAGTGTCGTGCCCTCCCACGCCGCCGGCTTCCCCCGTGGCCTCGCACGACCGCCGGGATTCGTGCAGGAAACGTGGGTGAGAAGTTCCCCGAGAGCAGCCGGGATCCTCGGCGGGGCTGCCCACGGAGGCACCCGGGCACCAGCCTCCCAGCGCCCGCTGCTTTGACTCAGCGCAGCCGGGGACGTCCCTCGGCACCTGCAGGAAATCTGAGCGTGGAGGTGTGCGCCTCGTGGCCAGGGCAGGAGCTTTGATGAGCTCAGCAGGGGAAAAAGAAACTTCTAGGAAGGATGAGTCTGAAGTTCTGGAGGTGAGGGACCACTGCAGTCCTGCAGAGCATCACCTTCCACGGTGCAGGGCATGGGGTTTGCTCCACGCCCACGGACACGAGCTGCAGCAGCTCTGGGACGGCTGCTTTTGGGCAAGGAGAATCTTCAGGAGGAGATAACTCTGTCCTCACACCAGGACCTCTGAGCTCTCCTCCCCTCGAGCAACTCTTCCAGCAGCAAAGACACGCACAGGACACGCACACTGCTGGAAGCAAACACTTCTAACTGGACTTTGCTCAGCTTTAACTTCCAGCCATCACAGCTGCTGTTTCTTTTCTCTGCTGAATTCACATTCTTAGCCCAATAAA
>JAOEGS010018196.1:0-42837 GCA_025447755.1 Corythornis vintsioides | reverse complement strand
TCAAAAGGTGTATAAACTTAGGTTATGAACAAGTCCCATGGTTTTTACAAGTTGCTAATTATTTGGCCCGTGATTTGTATAAAATGTGAAAGAATTTTAAGTATCCTTTTGTATCTATTAGCATGTCCTAAACACAGTTGTTCTAGCCATTTCTGACAAGCAATGTATTACTTTTCTGTTTATTTACTGTAATCACTGCTCAAAATATGTTTGTTTTTTAATACAGTAGTTACAAAAATACATTAAAAATACTAATGAATTAAACAAATGAAGAAGTACAAATAAGTCATGAAAGTAGATTTTGTAAAATTTGGCCCATATTAATTTGTCTTTGTCTATGTATTCAAGCCATCCTATTTATTAATTCACCTATTCTACATTATTTAAAAGATAAATAAATTACTGTGAACATGTAATTTGACTGAAGCATCACCAATTTTAAGCAACATGCTTGTATGAGTCAGAGAATAAAAAACATTTGACTTAGTAAATCTTTATCTATTGAATTACTGATGAAAAAAGGGTCTATGAAGCCATGAATACCTTCTTGTTAAATGATGCAATAATATATATATTAAAAAACAATCAATAATTTTGAGATCAGTGAAAAAAATTATAAAACTGTCTCGTTTATGAAGTCTCTTGTGTGAAATACGGACTGGATTAGGCTACAAAATATATTCTTACCAGCAGGAGATTCAATCAACAGCTTTAAACAAGATATTTATGGATGAAAACAAGCTGATGTTATAGATAAGCAATTCAGAAATTGTATTTATTTATATGTTTATTCTCTTGCTCATTTTCATTTAAAAATTACAATGTTATATGTAGGTAATTTCTCCTGCTGGAAACTAAAATATTTAGTTCCATCACCTTTTCTCAAAGGACTGGCAAGACCCTATTTAGAATTTGTGTATATGGTGTGTTGCACATATTAAAATCATAAAGACCATCTCAGGGACTCTAAGGAATAATAAAATATTAATTTGATGGCAAAAATTAAGTGGCTTAAAGAAAGAAGCTGTTGTTTATCCCATGAGTGGCTTTTAAGACATTGATGTCTGGTTTTGAATCTATTGTTATTTGAATCTATTCTTAGCCAAACTAACCACACGTAATGAGACCTAAGTAACAATCTGACTTCAATTAAGCAGCTCACTTATGGAAAACCACCAATTTTCTCTCTGTCATGTCCTTAGTTTAAGAAAGGACATTTCCTTTTCCTGGACTCTTGATTTTGGTAACACTGTAAAAAAGGCCTGTTTCATGCCTGTGAAGGTGCAAAGAAGTCACGTCCTTAAAGAGAAAACACTTTACACATAAAGAAATACATGGAAAGAAGCACACAGAAAGTGTGCAGCTTTTGTCTGATATCCTAATTCAATGGGAAAACAGAAACACCTAACTGACCGTGAATAGGCAAACAAATAGATTAATTACACGCTTGTTAAAATAAATGAATGGTCCTGATGCTCCACTGCTTCAAGAGACTTAATTCAATTTACAGTGCCTAAGGATCCATCCTATAGGTTAGTAGTGGAATATAATGTGTCACCAGATTTAAATAAGAAATCTGTGGATGATGTTGCTTTCAGTGATTGCCAGAGCTAGTCATAGAAGTATGGTCAAAATACCAATTTAACCAAGGAATACTGCACTATAAACTGGCTTGCAGTTAGCAAAAGGCTACCAACTGTGATTACTAATAATATTTAAAAGTAATAACAAAATGTGAAATTAGTATGAAAAAAATTTAAAGGAGAAACATATTACTTCCAGTGTTATTTTTTATAGTGGTTATAGGTAGTAATGGCAACTTTTAATTTTGTTCTTTAAATTAGTAACAGCCAAAATAAATCAGAGAAAAGAAAGTCTGAAAAATAAGTCTTTCTGAAATGTCTTTTGAATATCCAAGGTTCCTGACCATACCCTATCTTGTTCCTCCTTCTGTTGACATATTCTTCAAAGCAAAGCAAAATGCTGAATACATCCTATGGAAGCAGATTTTAAGATTTTAAGCAGCATAAAATGAAAGCATTGGCAAAAGGGCAGAAGGTGGGAAAAGAGCCAATAAAGCAGGGAGAAGCTGTGGCAGCACAGAGGTGAGTAGAAAAGGGTCTACTTCACAGCTCAGAGAGGTACAAAGAACAGGAGTCACCCAACTTAACCTGAGACTGTAATTCTTTTGAGATGTTCTGCTGAAATCATTCTTCTTATCCCTTGAAGTTAATGATCAGAAGGACAAAATGAAACTGTGACCTGTGGTCCTTAAGAAAAATAAAAAGAAAAAAGGAAAAAAGGGCAAACTCTTGCATCGTGCAAGACCCAGGATTCTTTCAAGGACAGAACATCTGAATGTATTTTTTGCTGACTCATGGCATTGGTATGTATGTTTTAGCAGACTTCATCGTTCTTGTAATTAGTATTACAATTATTTTTAGAGACATTTGGTCTGTTAATGCAGATGTGTTACGTATGGTTGGTTGTGCATACACGCCAACTATTCCAGCAGAAATGAGGAGAAAAGTAGACAGACTTGGATGTTTTGTTTGGCTTTTATGTTTCAGACACTTTGCTTTGGTGCTGCGTGTCTGGTATTCACTTTGTCACATAATTATATGAGGTTTTGTTCAGTTTAGAAAATCACGTTTATTTTCTTTTCCAGGAAAGATATGACAAGTACTATTTTAATCTTTCCAAGCTTTTTCTATATTAGGCATTCCTACCATGTATCATTTTGGGGAGGGGAAGTTACAGCTTTGAGTTGCTATGTCTGGAGTTTTGTCCACTCACAGGTAGATGTGACTGCCAACAGCAGAAGAGGGAGAAGAGTTTGGAATCAGATCTCAATTAAGGTTATGCAGCATCAACGATGTCAGGCTCAGGGGAGACGCTTGGCAGTCCAGACCTGCTACACAAACCACCAAACGCCTCCACCTGACAGCTTTTCAAAATAGTTACACTTGGCACCACTTCTTTGGGCACAATATGTCCTGGATAATTTATTTAGTTTATATATTCAGCTGTGTACTAATTAACTCTTTGTCTTTTGGAGTTCTGATTTCCTGTTTAACATATTTAACATTGTGCCACTGCAGTCCAAGGGGAAAAACTCTTTTGTCATTTATTTGGGTTGAAATCAGAGCAATTCAGATGGGCTCGGTGGACTTATACAGCCTTTAGAGAGCAGAATTTGATACTCTCCCTGGAATTAACAAACAGCTATAATTACCTCAATTTAAAAAAAGCACAAACAGATTTTACCTTCCTTGAGTTTTATGTTCCAAAGAACACTTAGCAGAGGACATCACAAAGCTTTTCAAGGAGGCTCATTCAAGCCAGGAAAGTCAACAAGAAAAAAACTAGGTTTTTGAATTGAGCCCACAATGAAATTGCTCAAGGGGCAGTCATTTTCAAGATTTAAATTTTTAATCTGGAGCAGTGGGATTATGCAGTTTGTTCTGACAGAAGGGTCAGTGTGAAGGAAATAAGGAATTCGCAGGGCTCATGCTTATTACAGTAGTAGTGGATGTTTGCAGGAGTTTTCAGTTTAAGGATGTGGAAAACCTTGTCACTATTTGCAGCTACCGTTTAGAAGCAGTTTGTGGCAAGTTAGATAGAGCAGTGCTCAGGATACTAAAAAGCAAGCTAAGAAAGGTATGAGAGAAGTTACCTATCCATTCCAAAAGAAAAAACTCCTATCTATTAAACTTCCCCTAATTGTATTCAAGTTGTTTATTTATCCTATATTTTATCTTTTGCATTTATAAAGATGGATATGAATGTTTTTCGCAGTTTTTTTTAAGAGAAAGATCTCACTTAACCTGCACTGAATGTGAGATTTAGTGTGTGAATGTGTGCATATATTTACCTTTTTGAACAGAAATATGTCATTTATATTATCAAACCACAAATATGTAGTTTTAAGAAATGCTTGAAAGCATTGGGATATTTTAGTATCTTTAAATATGCTTGCTGGCTACCTGGGTTTTGCAGCAAAAGGCATTTGACTTTGTTCTTTATTTAGACTAATCTAGTTAGTTTCATTTGCATTCCTTTTATGTTTCTCTGTATAGCATACATTAAACAAAATATTAACTGCAAATTAATTCTATCAAGCTCATTATTTCTGGAATATTTCTACCTTTTTATTAGATCACATATGAAACATTAGACATGTGATTAACATCTATGGCAGACCACATAACAAGGTATTTCATTGAGGTGCATACTAGAGTTCTCTCTGCTTAGTGTTATATTGAAGTTTCCTGGACCACACATGGACATTTTGTCTTATAAAACAATTTTCAATTTAGAAAGAGACAAGAAATGAAACCTGAGTATTCTGAAATTCACTTGCAAAACCCAATTATTTTTATTTTAAAATTTGCAATTATAAACATATTATTTTTAAATAAAACTGTTAAAATGCTGCAACATTGTCAGAACTGTATTCTATGGGGGTTTTTTTTGAAAGAAAATTCTGATAAAAGTAGAACTGACCTTGTACTGTGTTGATAGAGCTGAATATTTCAGAGGAATATGACTCCAGCTAAATTTCTCTGACCAGGGCTACAGACAATTAATGGAAGTTTTTGAAGTTCCCATCACGAAAGTATATGAACTGCTGAGAATTTAGAAGGCAGAAAAAGAGATAAAGTATATACATTTCATCAGTCAACATGTGGAATGAGGAATTTGATGCTATTTGTTGGCTGACAAACTCAGTCCTCAGATTTTGAGAAAGTCAGAACTTTGTGGCAGGATTAAATTGATATGCCTGACTGTGGAGTGATGAGCTTTGACTGACACAGCAAGAGTCTGGATGGGGTTCCCATGCACAGCAGAGGAAAAACAGTTCAATTTCCCTTCTCTTAGAGAATGGAGAAGAGAGAGAGGGCAGTGGTGGAGAAGAAAATACATAGACATGGCATATGTTACATATTTAAAAGAAAAACTGCTTACTGTAGTGCATAAAAAAACCATTAAGGGTTTGGTTTTTGTTGGTTTTTTTTTTTGTATTTCAAATTCAGTCATGTGGGGTGGAGTGATATTGAAGCAGTCAAAGCACTAGAATGGAGGTCAGGCCTTTGTTGTCATTGCTAAATGTTTGGTAGCCCCAACTGCATAAGACACCACAGACAGAAGCTTCACACTGACCCAGTAGTCTGGCTGGGAAGCAAAAACATTTCCTAGAAATTTGCAGTCTGGCACTTCCTACTTGTGTGTACCAGCCTGCTCAATATCCAGGCTCCCTACAAACCACTTTTCACTTGGGGATTCACAGTAACCATATTGAAAGCACTGGAAAAAATCTCATTGATCTTAGGGGCCTTCCAGACAGACCTTCTGTGAGTGCAAATGCTCCAAACACTGAGTTAGAGATGTTAATATGAGTTTGTCATACAGTGAGGTTGCTACAGAATTAAACAGTGTTTTACAGTGTGCAGCTATAACCATTTAGTGAGATTAAATGGGGACATGGAAGTCAGAGCAACATATTTTAGTAATTTGTTTATATGAAAGCAAACAAATTGCTATGTCTTTTAGAAATTACCATCAATTTACTGGTAATTATTAGCAGTTGTTTTCCATATTGGATTGAGGGATTCTGTTTATTTACTTGTTTGCTGTTCTTTGTTTTTATTTTTTACCTCTAGGATATTTAGTGGAGACACATTGACCTTAACGGCTCTTAGTATCACAGAATCAAGTAGGGGTTGGAAGGGACCTCAGAGGATTATCAAGTCCAAACCCCTGCCAGGACAGGACCAAAACTAGAGCAGATCACATAGAAATGAATCCAGACAGGTCTTGAAAGTTTTCAGAGAAGGAGACTCCATAACCTTTCTGGGGAGTCTGCTGCAGTGCTCTGTAACCCCTAAAGTTCTTCCTCAAGTTGAGGTGGAACTTCCTGTGCTGAAGCTTGGATCCACTGCCCCTCATCCTATCACAGGAAACAAGTGAAAAGAGATTGTCCCTGCTTTCTTGACACCCAGCCCTCATGCATTTATAGACATAAATTAGAGCCCATCTCAGTCTTCTCCTCCACAGACTAAAAAGCCCCAGGTCTCCCTCACCCAGCCTTTCCTTGTAAGGCAGGTGTTCCAGTAGCAGTGACAGTGAGGAGTAGCACAGGGGAGTAGTCAGGGGATGAGCTGGATGACTTGGGGGTCTTTTGCTAATTTACAAAGTAGGACTGTGATGCCCAAGCTACTTCGTGGTTGATTTTGATTTTTTTTGGTGGGTTGTTTTTGTTTGGTTGGTTTTGTTTTGTTTTTATTCTACCAAATCCAGGAAATCAAGGAAAAAAAACCCCAAATGGTGAAGCTCCAGTTATCACAGGCTTGCAGTATCCCCAGGGGTTTGTGTATAACAGGGAGTCTGCCCTATGTAACAGACACCTCCATCACTCTTGAACTTCCACCATCCTAAAGCAAACACAAGCCTAAACCAGAGCCATGTGTATACATAAAAGTCTAAACAGATTAGCTTGCTCACAGACAGTGAATCGAACAACAAACAAACAGAAATTAGGATAAAGGAGATCAATACACAGCAACGCAAGGGGAAAAGTTAGCATCTAAATCTGAGATTGCTGACAAGCAGCAGATTCACTGCTCTTTCAGAGGTGAAATAGCTGCTTCAGCACCTGGAAAGAGAACATAAGCAAGAATGGCATTTACACTTTTGTGGCTGACAAAGCTATGCTATGAGGAGGGATTATTGCATCCCGATGAAAACAAACACGAACCAAGCTCCGGGACTGCTTTGTGCTCCTAACTACTTTTCAAAGAAAATTTAGACTGTGAAGACTGCAAATAGAACAGGTCCCACATCGCAGTGACAAACACAGTATACAAACACTAAACCTGGTGGTGTGTTTAGATAGTCCTGATCAACCACTCAGACTCCTGCTGTCATGTATTCAAAGAGAATTTTCTGAAGGATAATAGGAATGTGTGTACATGAGAGACAATCAAATACACCAACATTTTTAAAGTAACAGATACTGCCTTATTCCTTCCCCTTGAGTCTTAAAAAAAAAAACCAAACCAGGTCCTATATTGCAGCTGTTTTCCTCAACAGTCCTAGTGGCATTAACTTCTAAAACTTTAATTTTCCAGCCAAATACCAAGCATACCTGAGATCCCTTATTATGGACTTGATTATTCATGCCTGATTGACATGGTAACCATGGCATCTTTGCTGTAATGAGGAATTCAACTTAAAAAAGAAAAAAGAAAAAAAAATTCTACTTTAAAATGATACAGATTCACACAATGGGATAATAAAGAGGATACATGATGAAACCTGACAGGACGCTGAGCTTATTGCACAAGTGTGGACAGTTGTAAAGGCAAGAAACAATACAGTTGTCACCAGATATCATATAAACAAAAGTGCTGTTGTTAATCGGTCCAACTCTTCAGCTGCATAATCCCAGAGTATTCATGATAAATGTGAAAACTGTAAACCTCCAGCTTTGCTGGCTACATAAAACATATGACTGTGTTTTGGTCAAGAAATTCTTTTAGTGTTTCAAATCAGGACATACACATATAGAATAAATACATAATGCTTTGCATTATTTTTTGTGCCTTAATGTGGCTTTTCATTTTCTGTAATAATTTCTGCTAAAACGGCAATGAATTTTAGTGGTACATGAAAGGTACAGAATAGACATTGAAACTATATGAAAAATGGCTTTGGAGTAAGTGGCCTGCTTGGTTTTTCCACCAACATTCCATTACTGAAAAAATACTAAATATGCAACAAGGTCTTAGAAAACCCTAAACATTTCTTAAAGTAAATGATCTTAAAGAGTAACTTATCTTTGAAGAATTGCATTTTAATTCTGTAAATGCTTACTTCAATCTCACTATTTGTAAGAATATTTTCTTTATCAGTAATACCTAGCCATGTGCTTTTCTGATACCGAGTGTACAAACAGTCTGGCACAAGAATGATAGTGAAATGATCTTTAATATAATGTCAGTGTGCTAGACACAGCTATTTATCCTTAATAATAATCAGCTTACATTATTTCTATATACACATTATGATATTTTTCACACTTTTTCACAATAATGAAATCCATATTTGATTTCAAGTTTATGTTCTGACTTAAAATATAAATGTAACAAGAGGTTCTTGAAAAGCAGTTTTGTATCACTCAGACTGTTTTTCCCTTCAACAATTATCAAATAGAGAACAATGTACAATGGGTAACAGTATCTTCTGTACAGTTTATCCCAACCTAAAGGATTTTTTTCCAGTCTTACTTAGGTCCCTTGCACTTCATATTTGTCTACATACTTCTTCATGACTAATTGGAGTAACATAAGCTTGCACTCTCTTGGATATTATTCACCGTCAGATTTCTCTCCTGAATAAACTGATCTCTTGAAAACTTACTTCCATAGCACACAGCAGGAGAAATGGAAGAGAAGCAATCACTGTCCAAAGAGAGGTGGAAAGAGGAGGCTGAATGAAAAATAGATATGAATCACACAGGCCAGATGCTGAAGTAAAGTCTGTTTATCCCTAGTAAGTTGGTGAAGTTGTGGAGAAGAGTTTATTCATGTGAATACAGGATTCTTGTAGTATTGCCAAGGTCAGTGATAACAGAGGGTGATCAGTTCAGTAAATTCTGGTTGTGCAAGTTAAAGTTGCCTAGGGACTGCTTTAACCTATGCACCCAATTTTTATTTTTTTTTCCAAGCCTAAAAACATTTCAGAAATGAAAACATACATAACATGCCTATGAGGGCCATGTGTTCTTTGTTTCCTACTTTCCTAAGTAAGCCCTTGTTTCTCTCTATTTTATATTTTCTTTATGCCCTAGGTTCTTGAAGATGGATGTCTAATTGTAGTTTGAATGACAGATTGGGGTAGTGCCTTTCATTCACATCGCACAAGCCTCCAGGATCTGCAGGGTGCAAGCAAGGGCAGAATAGAGCGCTTAGCTTTTAATGGATGGTTAAGAAGTAATGAAAGAAGAATCAGCTTATCTCGGGCTGCCCTGTGGGCTACATTGTTTTCAAATAGCTTTTAGCTGGGACTTCTCTTTCTAAGGTTATATATTGTTCAAGTGATTACTTCAAGAAACATGCCTATTTCAGATACAGCCCTTAGATACTACAACTATAGCCACAACTCTAAATTGTGTTAAAAACAGTTAGCACTGTACTGATAATGCCAAAACATGCTACTGAGCTTAGTTTATGGCAAAAAGCATTATATTCCTTCTTTTGGCAAAGAAAGTGGCTCAGATCTGATCCACTAATGCACTGCATGTGTCTGCCTTCCAGATAAACAGCAAATGTGGGGATTTACAGTGTAACTTGGGACATGTGGTCCACCCTGAAGAGGGTATCCACTGCTCCTTTAAGAACATCAGCTGTCCAAGACATTTTAGATTTCTAGATCTAAGATTTGTAAAGTGGTTTCTCTTTTTCTCTCAAAGTATCACTTCAGTTATATTTATGCAACACTCACACATGAAATTATTTTACTGGATGAAGCGATCTGTGGCAAGAAGTTATCCATCTATTAAACTGAAGACTAACTTGAACTTGAAAGCATTTCTGGATTAAAAGTATGGGCTGCTGAGTTAGAAAGTTGATATTAGGAAAGAACATTCCCATAAAGGGAAACTTTCACAGAAGTAACACGGTATTGCAACAGTCCCACAATATTATTACAGTCAATGGAAAGTCAGCAGTAAAAAACAGAGAGCTTTCCCTCATGGTTCCTGTGAAGGAGATTACACTTACCCTTGCCCTCATTAAAGGAGGCAGGTTGGTCACCTTCTGGCCATTAGAAACCTTTGAGCCCTGTGGGTAGTTTCTGAGCAAATTTTTACAGAGTTTTCAAAGAATGAATGGAGAGAGGATGTTTGTGCTACACCTGCCCCTCACCTCCTTCGGGACACAAGGGACTTAGGGTGCAGAGACATTTGGTGTGCAGAGGAGTGTGCCTGTGTCCCCAAGAGTGCACACAGAATTCTTAACATTATATGAGACATTAGATATTGTGTGTAAGAGTAAATAGTACCCAGAGTTTGCTTTCTCCCGAGTATATGGAGTTCTCAAGATAGCAACAAAAAGAAATTGTCAGAATAAAATAATATCAAAATGCTTATTCAAGGCAAATTCGAAGAACTCTGAAATTATTTTTAGTTTTCACATTCCATTCTTAGAGTATGATATCAATTCTCATCTTGCTTATTTTCTCGTCCAGCTTAAATTTTGACTTCCAGAGTCTATTTCTCTGTGTACTAAACAAGGAAAGGACATGATCTATAACTGAGACCCAGAGACAAGCTCTCATTCTAATGTCTTTTAACAGTTACAACCCTCATTTGAACTGAAATTGAAAATAAGGAACTTAAAGTTACCTGTTTCAGTCTACCTAGACTACAATGGTCCAAATTCCACAGAAGTCAATAGGAGGAGTCCTATAGATTATGGGTCAAGTCCCAAATATATTCAATTGTAATATTTAGATAAGCTGGTATTAACAAAGTCATTGCTTTAACTCACTCAAAAGAGTATCCTGCAATTGACTTTTGCTGAGTGGATTAAGCAAGTTCATCAAGGCAGGGATCCTGAATTTTAAACATGTCTTTTCTGTTTTATTTTTACTCTCCCATGTCAGTGTTTAATTCCATGAAATTAAATTTTTACTACCAGAAAAATTTACAGTTCATATGTGATTGTTTTGCAGCAGAGACAATGGAAATACAGAGTTATAAACAAACTGAACACTAAACTGGAGATGTTAGCAGGTTATTATATATATTCCTATTCAACTGAGCATTCAAATAGCTGATATATATTAAAACAAATCCATCATATACACACACACACACACTCATATATATTCAGTATGTATATATATAACATTCTAGTTCTCTGTGTAGTTTACATGAGTAACTGAAAGAGTGTTCATACACCCACAGAAGAACATGTATGTGCCCATCCACCCCACACTGCTTTCCAAATACCTCCCCCCTTCCTTGAAGCTTTACAGGAGTTTTTAAAATGACATTTCATTAAAAATAGGCTTCATTGGAAAGGGGTCAAAAATAAAGCCACGGTACACCAGGCACTATGCTGCAGCTGAAGAGCACCATAATCTGCTTTGCTACAGCTGCAAGTAGTAGTCACAGACACTTCCCAGGATAAATCACTGGCACTCCTTCCTTCACTTTTTATTTCCTATTTCTTCTCATTTCATTTTTTTTTTTTTTACACCTATGTTCCTTTTCCATGCGGATAAAAGTGGAGCAACGGGAAACCTAATTAGGTTATTAGGAAGAACATCTTTGATTGAAATATTTTTCTTGGTTTTGCTTGGAAACTTGTTTTCCTAGAGTCTACTTCTGCAGTTAAAGATCTCATTAAAAATAAGGTTTGTGTGACTCTCATTTTTCAGGAAGAAGACAGCACAACAACTGACCTTCAGTATCTATTCAGGTCAGTAGATAAACGTCACAGTCTTGCTTTCAAAAACACTGATCTATTTTGCTGTTCAAATAAGCTTTACCAGGGCTCCAGTTTTTAGAATACATTTCCTGCGATTAGGTCTAACTGAAAGCTGTCAGTAGAGGCTTTTTAAAGATGCATTTTAGGCAGCCTAATGACAGTACACTGAGGTGCCCCTTATGTTAGCATTTCAGAACAGGTATGAGAGTTCTGCTTCAATTATTTATTCCTCTCAAAATCTAGCATCTCTTTTTATTAAATATTAACACATAAGACACTTTTGAAACACACGGTTTGCATTGATAATGGTGCTTCTCTGAATTACTTTTCACTAACTTACTAATTGAAAGCTGAATTTGAAAAAAAAAAAAAAAGGAGTTAAGCATCTTCCGGGAATGGGATCATAACTGTTTTTCAAGGTTACTTTTTCTTCATTAAAAACTTTGTAAAATAATAATGAAAAGGAGACCATCTCATTAAGGAAAGAATAAGATCACTCGTCGATTTTACTGCTCTTCTCATCTAACTTCATATTGGTAAGAGCGTTGCAATGCCTTGTGTTTCTTAAAGAATTCTTTGCCCCACATTCACTGTAAACAGAGAGGAGCCATAATTATACTTCATTTGATCCATATCAAAGCTACTGATCCATGTATCGATTTACATAAAGTAAGGCACATAAAACATTTTTGCTTTTCACCCTTACTTCACCACCTTCTAATGAAAGTTTTCCTTTGCAGACTTCATTTGAATATAAAAATCTCCCGTTGAAATTTGCGATGTTAAACAAACCATACCAGTCATTCAACTTTTTAATTAAGGATTCAGTGTTCCATCCCTTTTCAGACATTAAAATTCAGGTGCAGTCATTAATCTTTCTAAATGAATTCACCTGTGGCTAATACTGATGTATTTTCTATGAGGCTTGTCATGGACTGCACACTGCATACATAACCACTCTACAGTTAATTACACAAGGGATTATCATTAGTGTCATAAAGATAAAGCCTTGCTAGAAGCATTACAGACATTTTTTGAGCAATGACTTATTTCATTTTTGTTAACAGCTACCTAAGTATTTTAGAACAATAAAAGTTTGCTTATAGCATGCAAGAAGGAACAGCAAAGTTCAGAGAACTCTCAAAATCAGAAGTCATGTTCAGAGCAGCTGACCACCTCTTCCTCATACTCTCTATCAGTTTCACACCTACTCCACAAAATGGCAAGAGAGAATATAATGCAAATACTATATTCCTTTGAAGATTTATGTGCTAGAGTTCTATGTCAAGTATTCTTCTCTAAAAAAGATGAATAGCACAGCTTATGAGAACTGTAATTTATAGCACTACACACCAGTCTGCTGAGGAAGAAAGAAGTTCAAAGGTTGTTAAGGAACAAAGCAATCTCTGAATAGCAAGCAGTGTAATTTGCAGGAAATTCGTGAAAACATTCATGCTACAGTGTTCCAGCACAAGAAAAAAAAAATCAGAGAAAACAAGGAAGAAACATATCAACTTCATGAGTTTTTAGCACTCTAAGATTTGAATTTATTAGTTAGATATCAATTAAAAGTGCAATTCAGTCTAAAACTGTTGCATCTTGTAGCAGACAAAGTGCTGGTAAAAGACTTGCCATCATCAGCAACACTGGAAAGCACTTCCTATCAGTGGAGCTCATAAGGCATATGCTCCTGTTATAACCTGAGTAGGCTTGTCTTAGCCATCCAGAAAAACCTAATTAACACAGAGCAAACATTAAATAAACATATGTAGTTAACAACAAGAACAACAACTTTAAAAGACAATCCACTAGAGAAAGAGGCTTGCTATTCAAGCCCGTTGCATCAGTAGTAAATGAACTTCAGTTGATTTGCAGTATTAGAAGACAATGCCCAAGATATTAATTTATTGAAGAACCTGAAATTATATTTATCAGAGAAAAACACAAAGTGAGGAAAAGAATAAAAAGGCTCAAAACAGAGAAAAATAATGACAAACCACCTTAAAAAAAACCCACAAAACAAACCTTTAAAATCATCTTTAAAATTTCATTTCAGCTTTCTAATATTTTTAGTGGAGTAGTGGAAAAGCAGAGATATGGAAGAAGAAGACTAAAATTATGTGCTATCTTTTCTGATTAAAATATTAAATATATTCCAGTAATGAGTAATTTTCAATCTGAGTGGCATCGTACCATAAAGTAAATAAGAAGAACCAATGAGAAGTCTGATGTGATGATTTACTGTGGGAGATACACAGTGATTTGATTTGATTTGATTTTTACATTTTCTGTAGTTTTGAACACCTGAAAACTGAGGGGCAGTGGAACAGAACCACCCACTTCAAAGCTTTTCTTCACACTTTGCTTTCCTGTCTGTTAAATCCCTCAGGGCTCACTTCTATAAACAATAGCAGATAATTATATTTATGCATGTAATTTGATTTAAATTGATTCTAGCAGTTATCCAGTGATGTTGCAGAAGCCATAGAGCCAGTTACTTCACAAATGACAGGAAACAGTGATCTATTTCTGCATATAGCTTTATAGGTGCCATTAAAAAAAAAAATCTGCAAATTAAGGCACTTTATTTATGAGAGAAACAACTTTTAAGTAGAGTTTTCCTCATGCATCCCTCCCTGATATATTTAGTTCATTCTGTTCTTCATTAGTGCAGTATGAAAATGACATGTTCAGATAACAGTAGCAAATCAGTTATGAATCCAAATCTTTGGATTTTGAGGTAGGAGTCCCAGTGGGATAGTTTTATGGAAAGTGGCTGTGTGATGTTTTAAGGTGCACAGAGTGCAGTTCTTGCTAGAGTGATAGACCTGCAAGTGAATATTAAAGATAATTTGAGAAGTAACCTATTTCCTTGCCCGAGGCCAATAATAACCACTAAAACATACCAATATACTGCTACCTTTCTATGTTGTCAGAGAAATATAATCCCTTTACTATTAAAAAACCAAAATACAGGTGTCTCCAGTAGCCTTTTACCAAAATACTGTGCATATGACATTTTCATTAAACATTAATGGAATATTCCTAAACTACATATTTATAATTATAGGAAAATAGCAACTTCCTCAAAGTATTTGTTTTTCAGTCTTTTATGTTTTGGGGTTTTTTTTCCCCTTTTTCTTTCCACCCAAATAGTTTCATCTACTATGGCATGGTTTCTCCTCAGTCTTGAAACTTTCTATAGAAAACCAATTACCTCGTCAACGTTCTTTGCCTCTAGAAATTTGAATTCACCCATCAGTTCAAAGAAATAATTTTTTATTCAAAGATAAGTCCAAAGGGTAGGGAGCAATTCCAAGAATGTATTGTTCTCTCACCCCTTTTTGATTTAATATGATAATGGTCACCACCAAAATACAGTTAAAGTAAAAAACTTTCCAAACAAGCAAAACTCTCAGATGATGAATGTTACTTTTCACCTGTCTGCTTTCTTGGTTGGGGGAAAAAAAAATAAAAAACAACCTACCAACAAAAAAAACAAACAATGTTTTAGTGAAAAATAAAGACATTTCAGGCATTTTAAATATTTTACCTTTTCTCTTTTTGTCCTGAGGTAAGGTGTCCAGTACAACTACATTCCTTAAGTTACCCTGTGGGAGAAAGAACAACAAGATGTTATATTTTATTAGTTTGGAATATTTCAGGCATGCTGCAGGAAATAAATAGCACTGTCACAGTCTCTTATTTATTTAATTTTAAGAATGATATTAGTGCTAATGAGGTTGAGGGGCTGATAGCAAAATCTAGAGTCAGGCACAGCATGGGCAGGTGCTCTGAAAGCTTCTTCAAACAGCTCTGTCAGCAAGTGCACTTTAATCCTGCTTTGCAATATCCCTGCTTGCCATCAAAGTGCCAGTTCCTGCCAGGTGCTGAGTGCCCTCGGCAACAGCAGAAGAACTTCACATGGAGAGCTCAGTACTTGGCAGAATCAGGATCAGGCATTCAAACCCTAGTGCAAAGCTGAAAATTAAACCAAAAATGAACTTTGTCAAATACAGATATTTGTCTTAAGGTCAAAGACATTGACTCTGAAAAATGTCTCATTAGTGGTACAATCAACACTGAGATACAGATTCTTCTGAGGTCATCCTACTGCATTTAGCAGTTATGATATTTCCTGTTATACAGATATCTAAATGATACAAAATGTTAATATTAGAACACTTATCAGTCATGTGATAACTATCATACCATGTCTGTTGGTAAAGCAAAGAAGTTAAAATCTTTGTCTGAACGCACAAAAGTAATGGGCTTGGATGCAGCTAAAGTGTAAAATTGGGACATTTATGTGTGTGCATACATTACACAGGCCAAAAATAATGGGACTTCTGCACACTAAATTGCCCATGCATAGGTTTGCACTTATCTCTCAGAATCTTTTTTTGAAAGGAATAATCAGAAACTCATGCTTTAAAGAGTCACAAAGTTTCTTCAAGCTTTCAGGTTTAGCCCGAGGCATTAATTTTCTTTTATATATCTTTTTAGCTTTGGTTGAGGCTTTCTAGCCCTAATCTTGAATAGTGCTCAGCTTTCCAAGCTCCTACTGTGCTCAGCTTTTGCTCTGCTGTAATTTCACACTTCTAGGACTGAAGGCCATGAAATCCTGACAAGATGTGCACACTCACTGAAGAAAGTGATGCTCTGGGACCTGCAGATAGGGCAGCCTGGATTCCTACACATTCTTTAACTGGGATGTCCAAGACAACACAAATCCTGACTGAAGTGATTTCCAGATCTCCTTATGGATTTTATGAAGCCTAATATAGGCTCCATGTGATCTTTCCCTCCAAGGAGTTGCCAACAGACCTTCTCTTCTACTGGGCTTTTTACCATCACAAGACCCATATTTACTAATTCTGTACATAATTTGTGAAAACAGTGTCAGTTTCTACCAAATTTGCCAGGAACATTTCAAAAAGATATAGTATAACTGGACAAAACCCATTTTACTCAGAAACAAAACCAAAGAGGGAGCTCTTTTATTTAGCATCTTAAACGGACAAGATGTACGAGCTGCAATAACTTCAGGAAAATGGAACAAAACCAGAGCTAATTATAGGAATGTAGAAAAACATATATTGCCTTATACTTTTGTGGTCAAATAATGGACAAGGAAGGTATTTTGGAAAAAAACCCCCACTGGACACAATTAGGCTTTGCATTTAGCTAGTGTTTAATGTCCAGTTTAAGTGTAAACACACCAAAAAACACACCAGACCTATACAGTTTAGCCATGCTATACAAGGCATGCATTTGAATGCTTTAGGACAACCACAGAGAAGCTTCCTTCTTTGTGGACTATACAAAGCAGGTATATGCTTCTGGTTTAGTCTTTCTTGCCAGAATAGGAGTTTTATTACAGCTAGGTCACAAATGTACTGAGAAGAGAATGCCCAACTCCATTATGATGCACTAAATTACTAGTAAGGTTAATATAACTCCTGTGATGCAGATCTCTGACCATTTTAATAGCTCGATTATTACTCCATTACTCTTCCTAAACTCTGGTTAAATTTGGTTACCATTATTCGCTCATATTAAGTATCATTTACATAATTAGTCTGTTAGTATAAATCTGCAGTTTTTGGAAAGAACACTTTTTGTGATTCCATAGTACAGCTATTGCTAAACTGAGAATGTTATGCTTAAACTGACTGGCAGCACTTTGCAAAGCCTTCCTTTGCATTTCTGGACATATGCTCCATTTCAAGCCATGAGCAGGCTGGTTACTGGCCTCATACAACAGCCATGAAAGGCTTCATTTCTCTCATTTAATGGTTCAGCAACATGCCTTGTAGAGTATATTTGCAAGATGTCATATTCTAACAAGCATATAAGCAGGGCATGGAGTCAGAAGGAATTTCACAAAAGACAAGTTCCTTTTTATCTGTGGGCTCTAAAGCTGAAAGCCCAGCAGGATCCATCCAGTTTACAATAGCTCTTCCTCCTTGCATGCAGGGTGTGCTAAGATCTACCCACATCATCCTTATCAAATGTCTTTTTCTGGCTGCTCAGTTCATATTTGTCACCAGTATATAAAAATGTAAAGTCTAAAGAAATCATGAGCAGCTTTGCATCACTAATCTCGTTACTGTAATGGCTATGAAAATATCCAACAAAAAAGTAGCACATAAGGCAGTCCACACATACATACTACACACAGCATGTGTCCCAGTGAGACATGGATGTTCTCCAGCTCCCTGAAATGACAAAACCCAGTCATTTTAATGCTACTCCTCACATCCAACCACAAGTGACAAATAGCTCTCCTAGGCCAGATGAAAGGGCTGCTGACAGTTCTCTCTACCTTAAAGACAGATGAAGTACTTTGATGGGAATAAAAAGTTCAGCAACCTCTCAAATCCAATTAAATATTTTTGTCTTTAGAGTCTTTGGGAAGAAGAGGGATTCCTTTCTCTCCTCCTTTCATGCTTCCCACTTGTCAGTTATCCCTCCTTTAATTTGGCATATAAAACCCCCAAGACTTCAGCCCTAAGTCTCTTGAGACCAAGATTACATCATTATTGTTATGGCATGTTACACACTAATCATAACCATTACCACTTACAAGTTCACAGCTTCATACAATTAACTGCCTGACATGGATTTTGCAGTTAATTCATAGTGAAGGTCACCAGTGGTCAGAATGGCAGGTGCATTCTGCTACCTCTCTGAATGTCAATTACCAGGCTTAAGCAACTACTGGGGAATATTGAGTCTCAACAAGTTAATCAAAAGACTTCGAACTTCAGACACATCTTTATAGGCGTGTCTAACGGCCTGTAAAATAATACAGCATAATTAGCATATTCCAGTGACAGCCACACCATTTAGAACTCTAATTTACAATGAAAGGCAGGAAAAAAAAAAAAGGAAAAAAGATTATTTTACCTTTTAAAGAAAAAGATGAGATGATACCATTCTATTAGAAGCTATCTAGTACCATGCCTGGAGCTATCACAAGTCCTTAAGAGCTGTAATTATTCAATGGTACCCTGTAGTAGCAAGTTACGAGTACTTCTTGATCTGCTGTTAAACTTAGGCCTGCCTCTTTTATTGCTGAAAGACAAATGTTATCAAAATATATTGTAGTAGACATGGTGGCTGTCAGGTAGAGCTGTTTCCAAGTTTATGCAAAAACCTGGATCAACCACAGCTAGATGTGTCAGGATGAACCCAGCCTCCCAGTGGGTGGAAATCAGCCACAGAATACCAACCTTCCCTCAAGTATCCATGGGAAGAGGGGAATGGATGTTTCTGAAGAAAACTCTGAACTCTACTGCATGGGCAGTTCATTTGCTTTAAAACAGGAGCCTATATATTAGGCTACTGGACAAACACATCCAGGTTTATTCAGCCCTGCTTTCACAGTCTGAACTGAGCTGTGAAACAAGCTTTCTCTAATTCACTGAGCTGCAACTTACCAACATGGCACCAATCTAACTATAGAATGCCATAATAATATTATGTATACAAAAAAAAATAAAAGATTCTATATCACAGCTACACACACACAAGCCTGCAGAGTGGAATTAGATTACTAAGTCCCAGTATAGAAATTTAGATACCCTATTTTAAAAAGTTATTAGAGGTTTGAATTGCTGAAGAAATTCACCTAGCTGAAAGGGGGGGAAATCTCCACAGCTTTATATTACATTGCCAGTAAAATTTCCTATGAATGCTAGCAAGCTGCAAGCTTACCTAGTGTTAATATATAAAATTAATTTCATGCTTGTCTACTCTTATAAAATCACTGACAGACTACTTCACATTTTAAGGTAAAATTGGGGACTTATAAGCTCAACATTCTTTTAAGCTAACTAATATTTGGGTTATATGGCTGCCCAATTAATTGAAATAAGAAAGTATAAACCATGTAAGGTTCCTGCTAGGAAAGCAAAAACTTGTTAACAGATGCCAGTGCTTTTTTGTCTCTATTCCCTTGCTGACCAACACTTGATGTGTTGTTTCATACAGATGGAAAATGACAGTGAGAAATGTTTATTCTCTCTATATATTATACAGAATGATAAATACAAAAGCAAGATGCCTTAGGTATAACATCAGGAGGATGGAAAACCCTCCAATAATTGAAGAAGAATTTTACATGAATAACTATTCACATATTTTATTTAAAAATCCTAAGCCCCAAGACAGTTTCCCCAGCAGTGGAAGAATGCTGGATCCACTGGCACCCTGTGCCAACCAATACAGAAGAAAAGAGTTTATACTTTGTGTTTGTAAAAAACATTTGAATAACAGAATAAGCCACACACCGGGCAGAAAATGAGATTAAACTACTTTTGTGCTCAAGAATGAGCAATCTTTCTTAATTTTCCAACTATGACCAGGAACAAAACAAATCCCCCCAAAACAGGGGATTATTAAGCAGAACGAATCAATAAGAAACTATACAAATGAGAAGGAGATATAAAAAAACAGTAACTTGGGAAACTTGAATAATTAAGTTTTGCGAGTCTGTGTGCCCCAGGCTATTCCAGCAGGACAGGGATACTGGTGACAGATGATATGGTCTTCTTTCTCTGATTAAACTTTTATGGAGTTCACTGGGTCTGTAGTTCATGTCTATTAAAGACATGTAAGTGTTGAGCAGGATTTGTGTGGAGCTTCTGCAGTGATCAGAGCTTGGTAGGGCTGCTGGGCCATTCCAGTGTTTCTTCTCTCCCCTGCTAAAATCCTCAGAAGGGATCTCATGTCAAGGAGACATCAGGGACACTCCAGACCCATTCTCCTATAGTCTTGCTGTAAAACAGAAGATCTGAAAGAAAACTCTTCCACTGCACTTTTATTTTCTATTTCCTTTCTTCAATCACTGAAGACTTTGATGCAGCTTTTGATAACCCCTCACTCCCAGAAATATTTCCAAACATGAACACAAACATCACACTCACTCCAAGGTTACCTAGAGCAATGTTTTAACAAAAATGACACAAATGCTTCGTATCCATCATACAAATGAGAGCTGGCATATCCAGTCAACTCTCCGTGCTCTGCAGCACTTCTCTTTAGAGGACTTCCTTCTCTTAGGGCCTTCTACTGATCTGACCTGCTCTTCTCTTCTCTCTACATACCACCAAGGCCAACTGTAAGGTCCCTATTCTTTTGAAAGGATCTATCTGTGAGACTTAACATTTTATAAGCTCTCAATTTATCAACTAAATACTGGAAATGGGAAGATGGTTATTGACACAAAGCCAATCCACATGCTAGCTAAAATAAGATGGGTTGTGCCTAGTGTCACCTCAAGCACCAAGCAGCCCAGATGGCTTGATGCAAGGAGGTGCACAGGCCATGTAATCCTCTGTGGAAAGGAGCAGCTCTACTCAGGGTTTGCTTCACTAAAAGGAAGCACCATTACTCCCACCTGAAGCTTCTTGCAGGCATATTAGCTTTCTACAGAGCCTAGGTGCTTTTGAAAGAATTAACTGTTAAGATGAGTCTCTCCAGCTAAAATGAATAGCAACAAATGACAGAGAGAGTCTAGGAGGGGGTTTAAGTGCAAGGGTCACCTTCAGAGGAACCTCTCTATAGAGAAAAACCTCTGCAAATGCTTCTCTTTGCACCTTCAGCCAGAGAACAATCAGAGCATGACTATAGTTTACTGTAATTGAAGAAATAGTTTTCCTTTTATAACCCTGCTAAACAGCCCTTCTAGTAAGGGCTGATTTAACTCAATTTCTTCCTCTAAAATAATAATTGCCCTGTTGTACGATATCACCTATTCTATACTGCAGGGTAACACTAGCCAGTGCTCTGCCCTGCAACACAGAGATATAGGGACATTTCATATGAAGTGATAAAAGTTATATCAAACTCCTTTCTCCTTAGATCAGTTAGTTACTGTTAGTTCAGGGAACCATATTCTACCCCATTCTACCATAAGGAAACAAACAAAACCAAAACAACCCCCAAAAAAGCAACACACACACACAAATCCACTCACAAAAGCAACCAAACAAGAGAGAAAGACATCACAAAATCAACAAAAACAAACAAACAAAAAACCTCCAACACAAACAAACAAAAAAAAAAACCCAAAATAAAACAGAAGGGGTTTTTTAACAGAACTGAATCTATTTTTCTTTGCAGGTGAGTGAAATATAGCTCACCGAGTCACCTACATATATTTGTCCACCTTGTCTACCATCAGGATCACTTGTTCTGATTCTTGTAGTATCATGTCATAAAAGAGAAAGTTACTGCCTCACCTAAGAGGAAAATCTTTCACCCTCGTGGTTCTTTAGAGAGTGACTTCTCCTGGGATATCTTACTGCTTAACTAGGGAAGATGAACCAGCTCAGAGAAACTCGGTGGTGGGAACACATGCCTGACACAGCTCTGCATGGAGCTGCCTGCCCTTTTTCCTTAAAAAAGAAACACATAAAGCATCTAAATGGCTTCCAGGCTATAAGACAAAAGGCCACTAATAAGAGGCAACAAAAGTGTAAGACAGAAACCACTTCAGATAAAGAAATCTCAGGCATATCACACGGGAAAGACTAAATAAGAAAGACAGGAAACCAATCTCTTCACTGTCAGTCTGTCCTCATGAGACCAATCCCTCACTCTTTCAGTGGCTTTAAAGGTTGCCCAGACTCTCCACTGTGCTTGCTAAGTCCCTGGAAAAAATACCTCTCTTGTTATTACCTCACAGACTTGGTCATGTATCTTCTCCCTGACTCATACTGCAGCCTCCTTGCTTGCTCTAGGCGAGCCCCCTCCTCACAATCACAGCTGCACATAAGAAAGGAGCCTTTTCCTCCTCCCATCCCTCACAGGGCCTTTCTGCCTGAGCTCCAAGAACACTTCAGACAAACCATAATATGCAATATATATGCACTAACTTGGCCCATCCTCAGCTGGCTTACTATAATCACTGACCCCAGTCACTTTAATTTCTTTTGTCAGTCATTTTAATTTCCATAGCAGATATGTGACATATGGTCCCAACTAGTAGCTAATTACCAACTGCCAGATAGAACAAAAGGCATTAATGTTTGCTTAATTGTTAATTGCTTTTGACCAATTCATTCCAAATAGTTGGTTTTATTCTTATTGTAATTCAAATTTCTATTCTGTCAGAATGTATTTCAAAATAGTAATACTTCTCAATTGAACTTCTTCAATTGTGATTGCTTTTGGTAAGAAGAGAGGGTTGGGGTTTTTTGCTACTGTAAGGTTAATTTCCCTAAATGAGGCAAATTTCTTCTTAAGAAACAATACAGACTATATTGTAAACATCAAGTAATTCTATGAGGAATCATAAACACATACGATGGCCAAAGAATGTTAGGCCTTAGTTGGATATGCAGTTTATTTTGGTTTGTTTGGGCTTTTTTTTCCTCAACAAGGGGATGTTTAGAGGTTGCAATAAAAAGATGTTCCTAAAAGACACCCCCATTCTTCATAAGGATTTGTGAATTATGGTTTATGCAGTTATGGATAGAATACATATTTAAAAAGCAAAACATATTTAAAAAGCAAAAATAGTAACTTTATTTCAGTGAGCTTCCTTCATCCTTTTTGATCAGGACAATTTATGGTATTGGAGATATGGCTGGTAAACAACCCAAAAATATACATTTGGTTAAAACATCTTTTCCTCCCCCTGGCCCAACCTGCACTTGTTTCCCCTGCCAGGTGGCTATTGTCACAGCCTAACACATACCGAGGCAAGGGGCAGGTCTTTCCTCCACTTCAGAATTCTTGTTAAAACTCCAGGAAAGTCATTTACTCTCTCTGCTCCAGTTCCTCATCTATAAATTGAAAAGAATACTCTTTTCAGGTCTGTGATAAAGAAAATACTTACCAGTATGGACTGGGAAGTGCTCAGGTGTAAAGGTGCTGATAAAAATACCTTAGACAGATAAGTATCTAGGGTACAATAAAGGCATATAACAAATAGCTTAATCTAGCTTCTTATCAAGCTAGTCAGCAACTTTTGCAGAAGCAGGTTGTTGGACACAGGAGAAACCACTTGAGGCTCAGGGTGGAATCTATTAGAGATGTCTGAACTCTACATTAAGGACTGCTCAAAATAGTGAAGTGCTATTAGTCCCAATTTACAGATGAAGCATCTGTGGTAAGAAATTCCAGGAGTGCTTATTCTGCTGCCTGTGCCTTTCCAAAAGGCCAGGGCGTGTAGCTTTGCAGCCCTGGCTGATCCAGGAAGGAAAGCAGCATGGTCATCAGCCACGTGTGGTTCCTGTGATTTCTGTGCTGCCCTGCAGAGCATTCAGAGCTGGCATAAATTAAATGCTGATAAATTCAAACAAGTGACAGAGTGCAGTTTTGCACAAATCCAGCATTATGTTTGAATAGAAGCTGCAAGCATGCAAAAAATGGGGATCAGGCGTCTAGAATATCCTCTACAACAGCTATGAAATTTCAGCATCATGTTTTTTTCATGCATTCAAATAGGATCTGTCTCCTGTGCCTACTCTACATCATCTGACCGGACTGCCTGCTGAGAAGCAGCAGTACCATGGCAGTTCTCACTGAGAGATCACTCAGTCACACCGTTTACAGCTACAGAGACTGTAAATCTCTTTGGGAGACTATAAAGGGTGACTGTAAAAAGCCAAACAAAAAAAAAACCCCACCCATAACAACAACAACAACAAAGCCAACAACAAAAACCACACACGTACACACACAAAAGACCAAAAAAACCCACAAAACAAAAACAAAACAACAAACCAACCCCCTGATTGTTTGCTAGATTTGTTTTCAAAGTACAGTGTTTGTTCCTATTTGTTAAGCATTTCACTACAGCACCCAGGGTACCACATCCACTCTTCCTTCAGAAAACAAAGTTGCTTCTTGTGGGAAGGTACATATTTCAGGGGTTTTTCCTCTGACACTCTCCTCGCCTCCAAACTCCTGAACTGAAACAATGCTGCCTTCGGTTTTTAAGACCATGACCTGGTTGCCTCAGTCTGCAGCAAATTTTATGTTTTGTAGCCTTTTCTGGTTTGAAGTCCATAGTATTTTGCTGCATTTTAAAGAACCATATTGCATTTTAATGCCTTCACTGTATCTGTAATCACGTTGGTTGTTCACTTCTATAACTTAGTCTAAGGTCCAAATCAAACTAAACTGCACTACTCTTTTCCAGTTTTGTGTCTGAAGAATACCAGAATTCAGAGAATGTAAATTAAAAATGTTTTAACTAACAAGAGATCAGACAGCTGCAAAAATAATGTTTATAATCTCCCTTCACGCATACACAAATATTTCCATTTCACAGAGAAAAAAAATCCTAGATTTGCTTAAATAGGAGTTAAGAATTGTGCAGAATGACTTAAAATGACTGAAAATCATATCTCACTGTTTAAGCTACCACTAGCCATAAAGCATTTTGATAATGACTTCTACTTTTCAGACTGCAAATCAGACTTGTTTGAGCAGCTAAATTGCTCATGCTCTTATCCATCATGAGCAGAAGGCAAAGTAACCTGGAAGATATTGCTTCTGGGTGGGGAGGAGGAGAAGAACGAAATAATTTCTTCAGTGGATGAAGAAACTCTTGAAAAAATGTTCCACCTTATTGCAGAGGAAATGTTGAGATTTAGGGAACTTTGACCAGCCCCAGAAGCTTTTATGTAAGAGCATGAGTAGAACATATTTCATGGATACTCCAGTGTGACATTCAGGCCTCCAGCTTACAGATTTTTCTTCAAAGATTTTTGTGTGCTATACAGCTAAAAATGCCATTGTATAAATACAATTTATTTATTATTATTATTACTAAACATTTACAGTAACACTGCAAATCCCAATGGTTTAACAGAACTAGAAGGCAGGAAAAATGTTCTTCAGTTTGTATTATCAAATCAAACTTGAAATTAAAAAAAAAAATTTCTATTGAGTTACTTATTTTTCTGATCAATTAATTGATTGTTTCACCTGATGTCAGTAAAATAGGAGTTACCTATGTCATAGATAACCAACTGACTTTAGTTAAGCTCTGTAATTTTTTGGTTATGAATTTGATGACTTGTGTATTTCCAAAATTTGCTTTTAGGGTTCTGCAGTGTGTGTAGAGTATCCATAGCATGCTAAGTACAGCTTTGTAAATTCTTTTTGGAAGCAGCAGGAACACAGTCTTTTTTTTTTTTTCTATACCTAGGAAAGTGTTATGACAGTATCTCCTCTTTCTGTGTTTCTACAAGGAATCACAGAGAAGCATTCATTTATTTGAACAGAATAATTTCCCTTTTTTTAACAATTATTAATTACATTTTTCCTTAGATAGCAATCTTTTACTAATATATAATTTTCAGTAGGGTTTTAGCTCATGTTTCTATCAAATAATTAGCACTTCTTACTTATTTTCAAAAGTAGCTATTTGATTTACAAGAGGCCTATTAAGAATTATGTTTTTCCTCATTAGATATAATTGAGGGATGTGACATTTTGTTCAAGAGAAACTTTTTTTTTTGTCCTAATTAGTAAAACAATGCAATGTTTCAAGCTTTCACTGAAGTTTAGTGTGACATTACTTGAAATTCTTATAAACTAAAATTAGATAGGGAAAACAATAAGACAACTGGAAAAATGATCACATAATACAACAACTTCATCTTCTGAAAACTGAAGTTTCAGAACCTGAAGTCGAGACTGCAGTCTTGAAAGCATTTATGCATATGCTTAATTTAAAAGCTGTATTGTTAAACAGTGGAAAACATTATTAACCCAACTGATGACAAGAGAATTGTGTCAAATATAATTGAGATCAGAACTGACGTTCTAGATTTGTGATTTATGTGTGTTAGCAAATGTAAAACATGAGCCTTGAAGTCTCCTGAAAGGATGATTAATGTTTTTGAAACGTTCCCATGAAGCCATATTCCAAAAGTGTGCAAAATGTGCATTTTCTCTTGCTTTTGACATCAAGCCAGAGAAAACTCGTTGGTTTTGAAGGTGTTTTGCTTTACAATTTTAAGTTTGCTTGAACTCAAAACCTCCTAGTCAAATTTGAGGGTGGAAGTGGGTGTTAGCCCACACAGGTTGAAAACTAGCTTTTCTGCTCACACAAAGCCAGAAAGTTTTGCAAAGTCCTAATGCAAACTAAAAGTGGGGATGCATGATTATGCACACATGTATAGCTAGATCACAGCTAAAAATCATACATGTCTTTGTCAGGCCATGTTTGACTTCAGTGCAGCACCTGTTTTCAAAACATGTAACAAACTTGTGTAAGTTACAGCACCTGGATTTTTTTTTCCCCTCATTTCTCTCCTGTACTTTAAGTGTTAATAAGGCAATTGCAGGTCTTTAACACTATGAACTTTGAATACTCAGCATCTCAGGATGGTCTCAAGAGTTGTACCATAAAAGTCAAGTAATTAAGGAAAGAGAGAAAAAGAGAGAAAAAGAGAAAGAGAGAAAAAGAGAGAAAAAGAGAAAGAGTGAGAAAGAGAGAAAAAGAGAGAGAAAGAGAGAGAAAGAGAGAGAAAGGAGGAAGGAGAAAAGAGGAAGGAGAGAGAGAAGAAGAGAGAATGAAAGAGAGAGGGAGAGAGAAAGAAAGAGAAAAAGAAAGAAGGGAAAGGACCATCTGCCAGGAAAGGTTGGATTCGGAAGGTTTAATTTAACACGGAAGAGTTCAGTGGAAATAGAGCCTTTAACTGTATTCTGCTTGACTTCATCTAAAAGAAAGGGATGAGAGAAAAGATTAGAAAAGCTATTCAGTACTTGCTTTCAGCAGTGGTGCTTTGGGAGGTGACAACAGCTACTGGTAATTCTTTCCATAATCTTTTTCCCCAAACAGCATTTAGAATCCTCTTCAAAATTTGGCTCTGGATCTATGGCTTCATTATTTGTACAAAATACAAAGCCACCTCCCTTCTGTGCTCTTGGCTACAGATTAAATGTTTCAGTTCCCCAGAAACATCTCATTTAAAAAAAGCTGTTGCAAACCCAGAGAACTTTGTTCCACCTGATGTTATTGCCTCCTCACACATTAGGAAAGCGCTGCCTTTGCCCTGCACCCCCACTCAAGCTTCTACCCTCAGTGCCATCAAAAGCTCAATTGTGTTTTTGTAGCTGGCTTGTCTCTGCAGTGGCCCTAGAGAAAGAAAAGGCCACTAGCTCCACAGGCTACTAAAACTATTTTCTTTGCTATGAGCCATCACGCCTCTGCTCCTCCTGCCACCTCTGGCACAATGGTTCTTTTCATAGCATGGGCACGATTAAGAACTAACCATTAAAATCTGTTGCATGTCATCACAACATCTTGCGTTATGTTTTTTGTATCAGACAGCCACCAAGAAATCAAGGTTTTTCTCTGTGGAGAATAATCCACTCAAAGCTTCTCAAACACTTACTCATTAATATTATTTCCTGGAGACAGCAGAATGAAGGCCTCATTCACAACACACAGCAAGATGATTACTTACATCAGTTGTGATGAGGAAAAAGAAGTGCTTTATTTTCTTGGCACTGAGTATTGGCTGAGTTTATTCACACCTACTGAAATATATACAGGCTTATGTTTACATTAGGTACTTCGGGGAAAACATCCTGCAGTCAGAACTCTGGAGTGCTTCAGGAATTTTAAATAAAGCTATGATATTATATTCTAACTAAATAGACTTTTCTAGTCACTCTTGCCTTTGCAATCACATTTCACGTGTGCATTCTACTCTCCAAAGGTTAAAATCCAAAGAGTAAATGCAGTATTTAACAAATTGATGCTCATTTCCCCCCACACCCTTCATATCATTACATTTCATCCTTTCCCAGGGTTCACTGTTGAGGTAATTATAAGGCACTCAGGAGGTGAGTGTTAGCTGGGGAACACAAGAATTCATCTTTTGAATTGTGTTGTATTTTGACAACTTCAATTAAGTTGTTTTCATTCCTATTAAAGGAAATCCCGATTCCTAATGTAAAGAGCTACTGGAAGAGCACCTCTGTCAGAAAGCTACGGTAAAGGGGTCAAGGTAACGAGGAACATACGTGAGAGATGGAGGAGAATCGCGTTGCAAAAACTTCAGAACGAATTTGGGGCAACACAGTCCTGCCCCATGTCACGAAGTTTCCACACACGAGGCAATTGAATTTGCTTATCGTCCTCTCATCTGCCCCTCACGCCGCGAACAGCACGGCAGCAGCAAAGTGGTAGCCCCGAGATTGAGGCGAACAGGGTGCGAGCCGGAAAAGCCCGAGGAAAAGCGGGAGACCCGCCGGGATCCGGCGGCTCGGGGGTGCGAGGCCGCGAAGCTGACGGGGCCGGGGCCGCTGGCGGGACAACCGCGGGAGTTGGAAACAGCGGGAGCGGCGCTGGGAGCGCGCGGCCGGCGGCGGCTGGCCCAGAGGAGCGCGAGCAGCGCAGCCCCCTATCTGTGCCAGCGCCTTACACAGAGCTCGGCCCTGGGCACCCCCCGGCTGCGGGGCCCGCTCGGGGCGGGTGTGGGAACTCGGACAGAGCGCCCACGGAAACGCGCGGCCGTCCGGGTCGCAGGCTGCAGGGGATGGCACAGCCCGGCGCTGGCAGCAAACGGCTGTGATGGGAGCGGCTCCGGTCGCTGTGAGCGGGCAGACGGGCTCCCCTGCCGCGCAGCACTTACAAGCAGAAGCTGAAAGATTGAGGAGCACCAGGCTGGCGGAGCAGGAGACAGACTGGTGGAGCCAGGCCCTGCCCTCCCTCAAACAGAAATGGGAGTGAGTGCCCCTCAGAATGTACCCCAGATCAGGGACACCCTGCCCCTGTCAGACCAGAGGCAGGGGTCCTGATGAGGGCAGTGAATGGAGGCAACTTCATGGTCACGGCAGCAGAACTCCCTCCTTGCCCACCTCATCCCCACAAGTGCCACTGAAGTACAGTTAGGAGGCCCTGGCCAAGAAAGAGCAGCCAAACGAGAATGCAGCCGATGGGCAGCCTACACTAAGGTAAGTGCAGAGTTAGGCCGACTGCTCCTCTCAGCCACACCCACAAAGAAAAAGGAAGGGTTATAGTTGTAGGCAACTCCCTGCTGAGAGGAATGGAGGGCTCAATATGCTGGGCAGACCCTTCTTACAGGGAAGTTTTATGTCTCCGTGGAACCTGGGTTAAGGACCAAGCTAGGAAAGAATTATCTTTTCAATCAAGACAGAAACTTAATAAGAAAAATCACCATATTTGATTAGGAAAATTGAAAGGAGGAGTGACGCAGAGTGACTTGCTTGGCTGCACATAAGGAACAATTGACTAGAACAGCAGAGAAATTGATGAAAGAAATGTGCTAAAAATGAGAGTTATTGAGACTGGTATATATTTAAATTTATACTCTGAATATTTTAAAATATAACAGCTTTAATCAATGCTAGTTTTATTCTAACTATATTTTTTATCTGTTTTAAATTACTTCCCATAATAATCAGTCTTTTGAGAGGATAGGTGGATAGACCAGGGAAGACAGATAGATACCTCCACTCTGGCTTTATTTCAATGAAGTCCATTCCTATAGAGAAAATGCACTAAAGCACTTCCTTAATTCCTTTGGTCTACAGGCTCTCATTAGCTCTTCAGACTTAATCCAGGCTCTGACACTGACTTAAAATTTCAGCTGCAGTTTCCAAAGTGTTTTGAACATTAGTTAATATCTGTACTTTACTTCAAACGTATGATATAAGGAAGCTTACTATAGGTCTAGCTCACTAACACATAATTCTGAAATATGATAAAAGTATTAGAATAGTATCAATTTAAGATAAGTTTAAACATATATGTTTGTATATACATAAGAAAAGATTGCTAGACAAGTAAGAAATGATTGATAGACACATGACTTGAGATATGTCCCAACAAGATTTGTCCTTTTGTAAAAGGATAAAAGGTGGTTTCTTCTATATACAGTAAAACCTTTTTTTTTTTCTTGAAGTCCTTTTTGGAAAGTAAAATCTCCGTTGAGATAATAATACAGTTAATACAGTAACAACACAGTTAGCAAAAAAACCACAAGGCAGGAAAGTGAAGGCCATGAGAACCACTTGCTCTTTAAAAAAAAGTTTTTATTAATCATCAGAGTAACATATTTTGTCATCAAGTTGTCTGAGGAAGGGTAAATCCTCCCAGCCTTTTAATCAGGCAGGTGGATTGGTCCCAGGGAAACAACTTCCCAGCATGTGAAAGTCTACACGTCTCTGTGATTGTGCATGTACGTTTCTGTCTCCCAGACAAATATTTATTGATGCCATTTAATCCCCAAGTTGCAAAGCTATTGTATTTGAAAATGACCAACCTTAAGGTTCCAACCTTAATGATTCTATGATTCTATAAATGTATCCATCATCATCATGCACTGATATCTGAGGCAGGAAACATCCAGGTAAAGTTTTTGTCAAATCCAGTCAGCCTGGTTCAATAGTGCACAGAGTTACAGGCAAATGTATCTAACTGAGGTTTATTCTGTCTGTACTTTACCTAGAAGTAATTGTCCTTCTATGCCCTCAGCTTGTGCCACCTGGTCTTGAAAATCCCAGGATATTTCTTGGGCATGTGTCACTGTCCCTACAGTCTTCCCCACTGCTGGTCATGAGTTAGTCCTCTTCCAACAGTCATTGTTTTCAGAAGATCACAGCACTGTGTAATGAAGTGCACTTTACTCTTCGTGTTTCTCGTTTTTCCCTGTGCTTTCTCTTTGTACTTTTGCCATGTAAATGTCAGGCAGCTGTAACGATGTTTAAAGGGGCATGTGAAGCCAACAGTTCAGCATCAACATCAGTAAGTACCTCCTGCAGCAGAGAGGGAACCCACTGCCATGGCAGCTCCATCACCTGTCCCAGTGACACAGTGGCCTGGTGACACGGCAGCGTGGTGATGGGGACTTTGGCAGCGCGGGAGCAGGCAGGCAGCCACTGCAGCAGATGGGGACACGAGGAGGCAGCCAGGAGAGGAGAGATGTTTGAATGTCACTGCTGAAATGCACCTCTCGGCTAATTTCAAAACACCAGTTCTGTCTCTCTTGTGGTTAAGCAGCACAGGCAGTTTGTATCTGTAGAAATTAATACTCCAATACAATTCTTTTTTTTTTTTTTCTTTTTTTAATCAATAAAGTATAAATTTTTGTTTTACTTGAAATTAGCAGATTCTGGAAAGACTTCTGGGCAGCTGGTGATAACCTATAAACATCTATCATATAAACATAACAGATTTAGGAAAGACTGGTGGTTTAAAATAAAAGAAGTCTTTAAAACCCCCACCTTCTATTTGTATTTATGGATATCATGATCTTTGCAACGTTTGTACCTTAAGGAATGCCATCTATAAGTTATAGAAAACAAAGTGGCAAATACTGAATATTATTTATATAACATTAACTATTTATATAATAAATATAGTATTTATATAATAACAATTATTATTTACCACTGACAAGGTTTGTGGTAAAAAAATTTTGTCCTCTCTGTCAAAAAAATCTAAGGGAAAGAAGAAATAGAAAACAGTTGGCAATGATCTCTGAGGATAAGTGAAAGCATTAAAAAAAACCTCTGAAGAGAGTAAAAAGAATAGGACTATTTGTTTTAGATGAAAGATAAATACAAGGAGGCCAGATAAAGCTTTATAAAATAATATATGGCATAGAGAGCAGAGAGGAGAATATTTAGCCCTGGCTTTCTCATATTACACAGACTAAGGGATATTCAGTTAAATGATGAAATTTAAAGCTGAGGAATGGAAATATTTGTCTCCACGATGAAGAAAAATTATACCATAGGACTCTTTGCCAAAAGGCAGCATTGGTTTTAGTAGGATTAAAAGCAAGTGAAAAAAAATCATATGGATGGTGAGAGTATCCAAAGTGATAGTGCTGAGGTGTAAATTGTATATAAGTCTCATTTGAAATGCATGAAATGCATTACATTGGAGGTGAGAGAGCAGAAGAAAAAACCCTTCTCTTGGTTAAGCAATCCTGAAGATGCCTTCTTTAGAGAGACTTTCTCAGAAATAGCAGACACTTGCCATAAAAAGCCTGTGAGAATGAGATACCAGTTGGATTCAATGCATTAATTCTGTAATAATAAGCAGATATAATAAAGGTTAAAATAACTTTTTATATTAGTTTTCAGTGTTTTCACTTTTAAGTAATACAGAGGTGTTGTTTCACTTAGCTGAGGTAGTAGACTATCACTGGGAGAGAAGTGGCACAGTAACAGTGAAAGAAATTTAAGGTAAGAGCCACAGTTTCACACTTGGATATAGACACTGCTTCATGAAATGGGCTGCTTGCCAAAAAATATAAATGGTAGTCACGGTGGTGAGGAGACAGAAGAGGGTTGTGGCTGGGAGGCAATGTCTGAGCTGTAAGCAGTCCCTGCATTTACTGTAATTAATGGTATGAGTCAAAGACTCACTCCATCATCAGACTCCTATGGAGAAGCATTACCACTACAGCTGCTTAGGCACTAAGGATAAAAGTATCCAAACCAAAGAGCTGAGATGGGCATTTAACAGTTTTGATACTGAAATTTAAATAACTAATGAGAAAAAAATAATTATATATTAATAAGACTTCATATTCTTTTTTGGAACTGTTTCTTTTAAATTTGAAATACTTGCTTCAATAAAAATAATCATGAGCTAGTGCTGGCTGTGTGCAGCCCCCCTCCCCACCCCAGTGAGGGCTGTTGCACATCTATCTGTCTTAGGCTTCACATCTGTCTTTCATCTCAGCAGACTTTGACTTTGCATGACATTATGACACAGAAGTGGACACAGATGCTTATCTCTGTGCCCTGTTTCAGGTTGTCTTCCTGCTGTCCTTGTACCTTTTACGTGGGTTACAGAATCTGGACTGAAGAGATGCTGAAGCAGGAAGAAGGATCTCAAGCACGTTTACTGATGAGGTAAGAAGAGTGTTGGATCTTGCTGGAGCCTGATATACACCACCAGCAAGAGCAGCCCACCTGTCAAGGTGACCTGCTGGAGCCACAGCTGTGTTGCCTTGGCTCCTCTCCACTCTGTCTCCCCATTAGTGTGGGGCTGCTGCTGCTGCTGTCAGCAGCTCATGAATATGGCTCTTTTTATCTTGAGTTCATCAAGGCCTCACAGCTGCTTTCACAGTATGTTCAGATTTGGTATGAATATCATGTGCAACTCCAGAGCCATGATCACACACTAATATGCTAACAGGATTACCATTACAGTTCTTGTGGAAGACAATTATATCTTTAGATAAGAGTAGATCTGCTTTGAAGGTTTTTATCTCTGTACCCCAACACTGCTGTAGTTGAGGGGAAACCCATCTTGCCATCTTTCTCTCTCTGTTTGCATGTTGTCCAATGATGGCTGAAGGCTTTCCTTGCATTTATTTCACAACTTGGTGAGTTGGTGTTATGGCATTATTATCCTGAGGTTTACAGGAATTTTAGTATTACTATTCCAGTATTGCTGCTGCTACTATAGGGCTACCATGTTTGTGGCCACAGATGGTGTAGCTGACAGAGTAACTTGAGTTCAGGACACTGTCCAGTACTTCAGAGGGTGCTCCACAGAGAATCATTGTATCACAGAATGGCTTGGGTCAGAATGGATCTCACAGATCATCTAATTCCAATGCCCCTGCCATGGGCAGTGACACTAATGGATCAGGTTTCTCCAAGTCCCATCCAACCTGGCTTTTAACAATTCTAGGAAGGGGGAATCCACAACTTCTCTGGGCAGTGTGTTCCAGTGCCTCACTACCCTCACGGGCAGAGGTGCCAGCTGTTACTCATCTTTTGTATATTTTGTTGTACATACCAGCATGCCATATGGAACTGCCTTCATTTGGAAAAGATAATACAGGGTTGCACTTGTGTACTAGTGAGGTATAAATGTTTAAAGGCTGTATTGCAGTGGTATTTTGTAGAACTTTCTTTCAATGAGAACCAAGATTGTCCTCAATTTTCCCAGTGTCCACGAATTCAAGGAACATGACCATGGGATCCAAAGGACCCATTCTCTCATCTGTGTATGCTTAGTAGAGAAAGTTGCCAAATTAATTCTGCTGATGCTTTTTTACTTCCAGGTGGGGAAAGAAGTTCACAAAATGTGTTGATTCCCAGATCAGGTCAAAGAACATGTTGATCATTAGGGCTGAAAGCAAGACATATGCACACAATACTGAAATAATGAATAATGTTCTTGGCTATGTCTCCTACAGTACTCTATTGCTTGCTTTTTTGTTTTGTTTTGTTTTTCCCAGAATCAGCCATTGAAAATATGTCATCAGGACAGGGGGAAAAAAAGTAAAATTCACCTATGAATGTTTATTGCATAAAAAACTGGAAAGAGAGATGGTGAGCTTTGACAGTTATCTAAAATTGCTCACTATCATTAGCTAATATAGCAGAGAGAAATGGAAAGGTTTGGACAAAATGCTCTTCTTTTTGAAGTGATATTTCTCTTACGACAAAGAAACATGGAAAAGGAAAAAAAACCCCAAAAACTATTATTTTAATTTTATATTAATCCAGATGAAAAAAAAAAAAAAAATCACGCCTGTCACTGTGTGTTAGACAAAAATGTCTTTCAGGGTTATATAACTACAGTTTGTAACTAGGAAACCATTCTTTGGCTTGGTCTTCTGCTGCTTCCTAGGAAGCCTGTCCTATCCTTGCCACAGTCTCACTTACAGTACCCATATTATTTTGAAACATTTACTGGTTCAAAGGGTAGTTCATAGGTACGAGAAAAAAATGTTCTGACTGCAGAAATACACTCAGTGAGATGACAATATACTATTTATTGTCTGGCAAGCAAGTAGTGGAAAGAACAAATAAACACCAGAACAGACAACTATAAACAGACCACTTTAAAGCAGTCTAACAATGTTTCATATTAAATCTTCCATTAAAACTCCCACCCAGACAAGACAACTCTCTGTTTTTCAGGACTGCATGAAATACTAGAAGACACAAGTGAGTTTGTGATTTATTTGAGTTGCATGATTGAGAAAGCAATTCTGAAATAATCTGGTACAGAAAACAAAAATATGCTACTAGGCATCTGTACATATACACATGACTCTTAGAGACAGCAAAAATCTACTGAAATGTTGTGACCTCTCTCCTATTATTCAGTTTTCAACAACTTTCCAAGCTAGCCAATATAATATTTCTAATATTTAATATGATTCTACCTTGGCTTCCTGGTAGGTTTGCACTTCACTTTAAATGAGCTCTTCCTAAGAGACAGCCTCAAAAGGATTGTATTTATGCACACAAGGCTTGAAATAAGACATATCCTAACCTTTAATTATGAATTGCTGCCATGGTTTCTGAAAAGCAGCTGAAATCCTAGTGATGTTTTTAGAAGGTAAAATCCTGAGGTTTATTTAAGAGGGTTCTGTTACTTTAAATGTCATATACTGAAAGCCCTTGTTAATAAAGACTGGCACAGGTCACACTGTCAAGGATAAACAATCATTCCTAAATCCTTTGTTTCAGGCTACAGTGAAACCTAATCCCCATGGTGTTCTTGCCTGGCCATGCATGCATGTAGATATGCACCAGTTTTATAGTACTAGTGCTTTCTTTCAAGCACGTTGCTCCTGACTGCAAGGCATTTGATTTCTGGTAATTAATCAGCTCATCATACATGCTGTGCTTCTCCCCCAGGCCCAACTCAAGTTAGTGATCCAAATCTGGCCCTGGGAAAAAAGAAACCATTTATGCTCTTAGTGTACAGAATGAAATCCTGATAAACAGTGCTTGGCTAAACATTGAATTCAGATGGCTTTTTTTTTTTTTTTTTGCCAATCTTTAAGTCTAGGTTTAGAGGACTGTTTTGTTGTTTTGAGTTTTTTTTTGCAGGCTATTAGCCTGTTGTTTTTTATCTTTGGAAGCTTTATTTCCCCTTTCTGCCTTTAGAATGGCAAAAAAGCTTGCAAAACCACCAAATGTGCCCCTAAATGAGATGTCAAGATCACTGTATTATTTTTGAGGATTTGTGCCTTCGTGTCTGAGCTCACTGCCTGTAATATTAGTGTTCATGTTTTAAGCAACACTTTGTCACATGTTTATCTGTTATCCTTTATCTTTGCATTCTTTCATGTTTGGCTTGTACAATAACTTGTATACAGCTAATTTTATCAGATCCAGGAAACAACTCCAGTGTGTGTTGGTAATTCTTCTCACCTAGAGATGCAGCAACTTTCATTCTTTTCAATTATGTACCAGTTGGCCTTAACTGCCATTTAAAGAGTCATGTATTGTTACAAAGGATCCACAAGAGCATTAGAAAACTTAGCAGGCAAGCTCTCACTTATGATTAAAATAATAACCTATATGCCTATAAAGGCACTGTGCTCAGCTAGTGAAGACTACTGTCTCTCTCCTCTCCATCAACTCATGGATTGTGGTACTGCTTCTTGTTCTGCTAATGCATAAAGATTTTGAGTACTTGCTTCCTGCAGTGATGAGACATACAGCCCTGCCAGCTTTGTTTCTAGGCTATATTTTTTTGGCACAAACTAAGCTCTTTATGCCAGTTCTTTTCCCAGTGGCAAAGGCAAGTAACCAAAAGGAATTATTTCACCTAATAGCTCCTTGCCTCATGGGGCTGTTGTGAGACTTAATTAATTAATGTTTGTAAAGTGCTTTGAGAGCCTGGGATAAAAAGATGCTATATAAGCATTAATACAAATACAAAAGACTGTTATTATTAATTCCCTGTCTGATACAAAGCCACTGAGTGAATGGAAAGCTGAACTATAGTCCCCAGTGCAAAAGTAAAGATGGTTTGTCCAGTGTAAGCAGGGGCATCGCAGTGCATTTTTGTTTACAAAAGCTTGTGTATAGAGTTGTCTTTAAGCCATAGGTCAGCTTGACTCAGAATTCTTGAAAAACAGGAAAAAAAAAGAAAAAAGGCTTTTGAACACTACTACTGTGCTGTTTTTAATTTCTCTGTCTTTTCTTGTTCTAAGCATACCATCCAGATAAGGTAAATAAACCACACTGTGCTACAGATTAAGTCAAATATCAAAATCATTGCATGCTGACCGTGAAAACTCACTCATGCTGAACATTTGTGGGTTATCAGGATCAAAGAGCACTTCAATATTTATCAAAAAGCATAGCCCACCATGGTTTAGTCTTCATTAACCTGGTGTGTATTTGAAGAACTCAATAGAGCTAATGCAGTCCAAGCTACAGCTGACATTTTTTGACTTAGGAAAACATTTATCTTCTTGAAGAGATATGTATCAGTTTGTAAATGTTGTGAAAGGGCAGAATAACATAAGGCTCACATATGCTTTTGGGTTGTCTAAATGCAATAAGCTTTATGGAACTGAATATGCTTTGTACATAGAGTCAAGAGTGAACTTGTCATTTCTGTAATACCAGTAAAGCTTATTTCACATATAATGGGACATCCTGCTGTGCGTAGATGATACAATTTTTCTAGTTGGATTTAAAAATATTAAAATGAAAAAGAGGCTAAATTAGGCTGTGAAAGCTTGGGTATGTGTGATACAAAGGGTGCACAACCAGCTGTAGGGAGTTTCAGAAATACATGGCATTACTTCCCCTGCTACTTTTGGCTGATTGGGTTTCATGTCTGAACAAGACCTCGAGGAGTTTAGCTCATATAAAAGACACTCTTCCTCATATAGGAAGAAATATGGATTGTAATGGGTGTTAGTTTTGATTCCCTGGCATTGCCTTTAGCCTTTTCAGTCTGCTCTTACTGTGCAACTAATGGTCATACCCATGATGTTCAGCTAGAAAAATATAATTTAAAACTTTCCATGCTAAACCAGTAAATTAGTACTTCAAACTTAAAAAAAAAAAAAAAAAAGAAGATAATTATAGATTGATGATGTATGACATACATGTATGTCAGGGAGAGAAAATGAAATAGAGATCATGGCACAGGCCTCCTGACACAGCTTTTATATCAGTTTCTTTCCATAGCTTGAGCTAGTGTTTTAATTTCTCCAGGCCTCAATATGGTGTTATGAATCTTTTTCTTTTCATATATATGAACTAGTAGGAAGTGAAGCAAAAGGAAATAGGTATGTGTGACTGAGAGGAGTTTCAGAATGGATAAACTGGGAGTTTGATGGTTAAAGAAAAATAAAGCCAAATGCCAGTCAACAACTACTCTTTGGCTGGAGTAGTAGCAAAGGGAGGGAGTCTCTGTATACTGCAGGTTTTCTCCTTATTCCTTTCTGAATATCAGAAAATTTTATTCTCACATATAAAGTCTTAATGGCATAAGAAAGCTGGTGAGAACTGGTGGACACCCATTCCAGTGAAAGATGCACATCTTTCCAGAATAACTTTTAATTGAATCACAGTAGGGTCTAGAACTGGTGACCAATTCCTTCACTAGCTACTCCCTGTCTGTTGAATCTCATAACTATTGCATTCTTGTCTTAGTTCTTCAAACAGGATAATAAAGAAATATAGTAAAATATTTGGAGTGTACTATGATCACAGGTGGGAAGTGGATTACTATTTACTATTATTACTACATGGATTCCTATTGATCATTAAAGCATGATTTATCATAAAATCCTAGAATGGTTTGGGTTGGAAGGTCATCTTGTCTCACCAGAGTGGAGCAGAGGGGCAGTCACCTTCCTCAGCCTGCTGGCCATGCTTCTTTTGATGCAGCCCAGGATATGGTTGGCCTTCTGGGATGTGAATGCACATTGCTGGGTCACATCCAGCTGTTTATCCACCAGTATCCACAAATCCTTCTCTGCAGTGTTGCTCTCATCCCTCAGCCTGTATTGATACTGAGAATTGCCCTGACCCAGGTGCAGGACCTTGCACTTGGCCCTGTTGAATGTCATGAGGCCTACTCAGACCCACTTCTCAACCTGTCTGTGTCCCTCTGGATGGCATCATGTCCCCCTGGCACGTCAACCACCCCACACAGTTTGCTGTCCTCTGCAAACCTGCAGCTGAGTTTCTGTTCTCAAATCCTAGTAGGAGGCATTTTAACCAGACATTACCAGTAATCTTCAGCCTGTGCAGATCTCTGCATTTTGACTAAGATCAGAATCTGGGGAGCTGTGTAGCAGTGACGTCCCATGGCACTTGCATGGCCTCTGTCTGCTCTAATGAGCTGGCAGCATGTGCAAGTTGCACCAGACCACTTTGTGTCACAGCAATCAGTCAGGTTCTGGGGTAGAAAGGCAAAGGAACAGCTCCACATCCACAGCCTTCCTGCTGTGAAGGTGCCCATTAGCCAGGAGCAGGCTGGGCCACAGGGAAGATGGGAAAGCTCAGTAATTCCGTGTTACATTGAGGAACATGTCAGTGTGCTGGTTGGAGATTGACACAAAAAAACCAAACCAAAAAGCTGGGCATTTTGCACCACCTGCAACAGAAGCCTGTCAAGGGAAGAAGAGTGAATGTCTGGATCTGCCTGCATTTAAATGCAAATTAGAAAGAAAATACCAGCTGCAATGGGAACAGAACAGTGGCCTCTGAATGTTCACTGGTTCAGTTTGAATACCTCTCTTGTAACATCAGCGACTTACTTTTCAAAGGACCTGTGCAACTGTAGTTCTTATTGTTCTCTACTGTTTGAATTGTTTATTCCAAAAATTGTTTTAAGGTTAGATGTAAATTGAGTCTTTGTACAGAGATAAAAAAGAGAAGGGAAAAAGAGTAACAAAAATTATGCTGGGAGAGAAAGGAAGCGAGTGTTACTGGAAATTTTCAACCTCTGTTTTTTTCTGGTTTTGAAATACAGTTCAGTTGGATTTTCCCTATAATTCCTCCACTGTCACAAAAGAGACTGGAAATCTAAGCAGCTTCCTGAGTTAATCAAGTAGAGGAGAAAGCACAACCAGAGTCTTATCTGAGTTTTCCCTCTGGCTTTTCCACCATACCATCCCTTTGCTACATAAACTTCCAGCAAGTTTTAAATGCTCTCCAGCAGCATAAATATAAGTGGGTTGTCTATGATAAGGGACACTGCATGAAATGGAGAACATGAAAGCAAGCACACATCGAAACAGCCATCTGCTCAGCCTTGGAATAGGAACATTGCAGGGCTCATCTGTGCATTGGTGTTGCCATTTAATGCAGTTCCTAACAAAAAAAAAAAAAAAAAGAGTTAATAAAATTCATGGCTGTAGCTGACTCACATTATAATGTCCTTCTAGAAAAAGCCTGTACCATTGCTCTGTGTATCTGTGCACAGAATAATAATCTGTACCACATAGCAAACTGAAGAGCCTTAGGTTTCTATTTCTGCAGGTAGGTGGACTCTGAGTTTACAAGTCAGTTGGAAAACACTTCTGAATTGGCAGCAAGAAACAACCTGTTTTCCTGAAGCATACCACAGCAGAAGTTGTTCCCAAGCCTGGGAGCCATGTGTTCTTAATACTCAACAACTGTGCCAACAGTGAAAGTACTGAATAGGATGTATGGAACAACTGTTATTTGCATCACTGGAAAATTGTTGAGAAATGGGATATAAGGTCAATGGAGCTGTAAAACACCTCATCAGCATTATTTGTTTCTACTCTCAGTTATTTTGCACATGGTGGTCCACAATGAAACCTTTCAACATCTACATAAGAAGATTTCACTGGCTGTATTACTTACTGATAAAGTAAGTTGATGGCACATGGCAAATACCACAGTAAGGGTAATTCCTTGCAAATAGATGCTGTGAGGCTGTTAAGAGCAACCCCTGTATACAAATAGTCCAATTTAATATCTTCCCGTACAAATCATTGCAGTCATTCTACAGAACAGCTGTCCCACAGAAAAATGTAATTTCTATAGGCTGGCTCTCAGCTCTAAAGCTTGAAGGGATATATTTGCTAACAACTACTTCCACTTCATTTATGTTTTAATTCAGGTTTCTCAAACAAATATTGTGAGAAGTATTAGGAACCAGTTCTTGTTTCATTTACTGAAGAAGGAGCTGTGAATTCTCTAAAGGAAAAATTACAGTGTTTTAAGATATGCAAAAATTTGGAGGGCACAACTACTTTATTTGCTGGTCTAACATGAGGTTCTTCCATAGACTTCCAGCAAAGTTTCAGACTACACAGAGGCATAGAAATCCAGAAGTCTCAAAGTACAGAAAGACTGTAAAACAACACATTTCACAGTTTACAAAACACATTTATGATGTACTCTATTTAATATATTAAAAAAAAAAAAGGTATTTAACTGCAAGATATATTAAGTAATACTCAAGATATATGAAAGATAACTCCAAAATGCTGAAATCTGTAAGATTTGGGGACTGATAAGCTTTGTGTGTGCATGCATGCTTGTGCTTGTGACATCTTTGATTCAACTGCCAATGTAATTAACACACTACTGTGGGAGATGGGAGTGATACTTCTTGCTATTGTTTTTAAGTCCAGGATTTTATCAGCTAAGTGTTTCTAAACATCTCATGCTGAACTATTTTTTTTAGCATAAATATGTCAATAACATGTAAAAGAGGGGTTTTGACCTCACACTTTCTTCTTAGATAAGCTCTAAACATTGAGGATATCAGTCTTGGACAGGAAGGGTATGTTGCATTGCCATGCCCAAAACATTTTCATGTATTTTCTCCTAAATGCTCAGGGACCATTAATTGTGAATTAGTGTCTCCTTAGTACTTACACTGTGTTTGAAAATGAAACTCAGGCTCCTAAGCAACTTGGGACCTTTAGAAAATATGATTCTCGCAAGGCTTTATGCCTGTTCACAATAACCCACACACCGAGTCCCAGCACTGCCACAGTAAGTCAGGATGGAGGTTTACAGAGGCATTCAATTGCTGGATCTTGAGTTACATGAAACAGGGTTGAAATCAGTCTAAGTGACACCTGTGAAAAACTCTCAACAATTTTCTGATTTCATTGAAGGATGTGGGGTGAAATTACAGAGGAAAATATCAAGTTTTACATATCAGAGACATTCACAGACTGACTGCAGCTAAATTCTTTCTTAGTGTAACACAAATAAATTAATTTGGCTCAAATAAAATGAATGTTGACAAGTGCTTGTAACACTGGCAGCAGAGTTGGGTGTTTTTTGTTGGTTTTTTTTTTTAGTTTAGTATATTAGTGTTTGCTACAAAAACTGAGGAAGTAGGAGATCCAAGTTCCCTTTCTTCCTGTCTCAGGCAAATTGAATCTATATCTGTCATCGATCACTAGCTGCTGGACTGGATAACAACTCTTGGCTTCTATTTAAACGTACAGGACAAAATACTCTGAAAATACAATAAATGGGTTCCACTTTTGAAATTAAGATTAATTGAGAAGGAGAGGAGAAAAAAAAAAAAAAGAAAAAAAAAAGAAAAAAAAAAAAAAAAGAAAAAGAAAGCCCAGTGGAGACTTCTTCTTAATTGAGTTGA
>JAOEGS010018195.1:0-19682 GCA_025447755.1 Corythornis vintsioides | reverse complement strand
TGCCTCTTGTCCTGTCACTGGATGACACTGAGCAGAGTCTGGCTCCATCCTCCCTACACTCACCCTGAACATACTGATAGACTGTGTAGGTTGTAGTTGTCTCTTGAGGGCTCTCTGAAGAGGCCTTGTTAGAACTAATCTTTGGAGAATTAAGTGTGAGAGTAATCCTTGGAGAACTGCATAGAAACCTCCAGATCTGAAACCACGAGTGTCTGGGCCGGAGGGCCGAGGTCAGCGGATCAGTGCAGAAGTGTGTTGGTGATGTTGACACGTGTGGGGAGCACAATGCCCCTGGGGACCCAGAGGCAGGCTGTGGGATGTATGGCACATCATATAGGGCTTTTATACCAGGCTGATGATGATTTCATGTACAGCTCTTCTTCAGATTCCCCTGTCTGTAACTGCAACTCTTGCTTTCTGTGAACATTCATACCAGATACACATGTAAGATGGGAAGTTGAAAGCACTGGTAGCACTTATTTCCTAAAAATAGAAGAAAAAAAAAAATTGCATGTGGGGATGGAAACTGTGTCTGTAACACTGGGAAATAATATGGAAGATGAAAACTAAGGTAATAAATCAACCCCTTGAGTTCCTTCTATTTCTTGAGGAAAATGAATGAAAATAAGTATGAAATGATACTGTAGTTAGTACAGCACAAATGGCCAAAGACAAGAAATGGAAATAATTTATTCCCTTTATTCCTTCTCCCAGTTCACTGTTTTCCCCAGAACTACATATTGGAACAGCAGAGAAATGAGGTGACAAATCCGTTTTCTGCTGCAAGTTTCTTTTTCATTTTCTGGATTTATTAATTTTTTTATGGTGACCAAGATTTTTATGAGATTGTTGATATTCCTGTTGGCTTTAGCTGGTGCTGTAGATGTGAAGCATTTCAGAAAACAGTTTTAATTCAAAAGGAAACTGTTGTCTCTGAAAGCATTAGCTCAAGAGAGAACAAACTTAGTCAAAATAATGTGACACTTCCTATTTCTCCCCTCTTGCTGAAACCGAAATTGAGAATCTACCTTCTCAGTGACCTCTCCCTTCCCAAAGGCTTGCAGTTCCCTGCTTAACTATTCCCCATTCCAAGTTATGACTGAAATAGTTACTTCTGTGCTAAAACATTCTTGAAATCTAAGTGTCTTGTCTGACTGTTATATTCAGGGAAGCATGAAAAGGGTAATAATAGAAAGATTTGCTTTGAATTCTTTACATTTACACTTTCAAATTCCAATTACAAAAATGGCACTGCTGAAATGCAAACAAATACCAAGTTATCTGCAGTGTCTTGTCCAACTTTAGTGACAAATGAAATAAAAAAAAAAATCATTTCTCAATCCTTAGAAGCTTTACTCAGTAGGAAAGAATAAATGCTGAATGAAGTGCTTGTGATGTAAAGGGTCACATGTGCTTCTAAAAAAGCTTGCCTCTGCTTCTGCAGTCACTCAGCCACAGGTATCTTAACAAAACTGGAGTGGGACAGAGTGGGATTGGAGAAACTTGAAGAGTGGCAGATTTGCAGGACAACTTGCACAACAGCTGGATTTATTTTTTTTCTGTCTCTTCCCTGGTCTTAGCTATTTCTGATTTCATGGAGGTTACTTAATTTTTTTTTTTTGAATCTCAAAATTCACTTGGATCTCCTAAGTTTGATAAAGTTTTTTTTTTTTCCTCTGTCTTTACCAATCCTGAGGTGACCAAGCCCTCATTTCTGCCATTGGCAGTCCTCAAACATCTCTGATGCACCCACCAGGAACTCTGCACTTTAGTGGCATATGCACCATATTTTTTCCCTGTGGGATTCCTGTTGTTTGCTTTTTTTTTAATGCATCCAAAGCCATTATGTTGGCACACTTGTCACCTTCTGGTGTTCACAGACTGTACCCAGGATGACAGCAACTTTCCACCTGTCAGAAGAACTGTGTTTGCTGTTCACAAGAAGTTTTCTTCTTTTTGTTTTTGTTTTATCAGAAGAACCTATCAGGACATAATTATTTTGAGCAAGAACAGGGGAAACATGGAATTATTGTGAAAACAACATCCTTTTATTGCACTGTTGCCAGGAATGAATTTCAGACTTCAAGAACTAATGCCAACAACTAGCAGTAGATGAGAGGAGAACAGACTACTAATAACAAAGACAAGGAGCCAGTTTTAGGCACAGTAAGTAGCTCAGCAGGAATGCATCCAGATACTCTTAAAGCAGAAAGTCCAATGCAGCATGATGTTCCAGGAAAAGAAATCTCTTGGAGTGGTGTAAGAAATGGATTTGTTCAGTCTAGTGGCCAAACTGAAGCCTGTGTGTGTTTGTGGGAATGCTTTTGTTGACCCAACATGCAGGGTTTGGGGTTCCTTTGGTAATGCAAAGATCTGAAGGATGTAATTCTCTTCAAAATGCTACGGCTGCAGAAAATAGTTGGAACAAAACTCAAAATAAGTCTATTTTGAAGTTATTTAAACCTTTAACAATTAGGTTAGTTTCAAAAAACGGATCTGCTGTTCTATTTTTCAAATGTCAAAATGCTTCCATTTGACCTCTTCCTTCCTGCTTGAGAAGTTTTATCATGGCTGGTCAAATTTGTGGATTCTTGCCTTGGGATATGTTAGAGGGCAGAAAAATGAAAAAACCCAACCCTCTGTTTTGGTGTAAATTTGCTGAATGAATATCCCATCATATTTATATTCACTTGCATTTGTGTATACTCCACTTTCTTTCCCAGAAAACTAGATAATGCATTGCAATTAAATCATCAAGAAATTTTTCTTAACAAATCAATTTCAGAAAAAAACCCAACAAACCAAACCTAGGTGTAATGGTTATGTTAGAACTTACAACAGTTTGGATTTCCATTTTCCATTCCTCTCCCAGATTGCATTTTTCAGGCAGGTTGATGAGTATGAATTAGCTTTCTCTCCCTTTTAATGTCTTCATGGGCAGGACTCCTGTGTGAGTAATTATGTGCCTGCCCAGAAACAGTTGAAAAGTTGTTATTTTTTCTTTATCAATATTTTGGAGGAACTTACCTCTAGGTACAATCAAGAGGGATCAAAACAGTAAGTATTATAAAAATAAATAGAAATAAATGAAAAAGAATTTAGTAGCCTGGAATTTCATGTCAAATGGGTTTGACAGGGTGGTGAGCAAACTGAGTTACTACTAGGAGATGGAATGAGAATTTAGGGAACCTTTCTTTGTTGTTGTGCTTTAGCTCTGGCTCTAATATTATTTGGTTTCTTCAAAACACACACCTCACTGTTGTGAACAATGCATCCAATATGACTTGGTCTGGGTGCCCATGGCAGGGGGGTTGCACTAGATGATCTCCTAGGACCCTCCCAACCCCTGACATCTGTGATTGATTCTGTGATCACTTCTGAGATGATTTTGCACAGAGAACTGGTGCATTAAACCAACATTTAAAAGTCAAACACAAACAGATCTAGATGAAAGGCAGTCACAGAGGTCCCCACCTAGCAAATGCCTGTGGATGTGAGTATGAACAATGAAGTTCACTGGATTGTTTATGTAAAATGAAGCACATATGCTAAGGCCCATTTGTGTCATTTCCTTCTCACTAAGGATTTGAAAATGAATATTAATAAGCTCTGCAGAAGAGTCTTGCAAATATGTCTATATGTGGGCAGGTGCTTAATTCTGCCCCAGTGTTTCTGTCTGTAAAACACAAACACATGTAGACAGAGTTGGCAGAGCCAGCTCATGTGTCTAAGCAGATGTATTTATAGTATCAAACCACACTGGTTTGCTCAGAATAAAGCCATTCTTTGAGTGACTTTTCAAGCTGAAAAGACTCTGGGAATTTGGAATAGCAATGAGTTCCAAGTATTATTAAAGGAAAAATAGTCTTGTAGCAACTTCCTATTAATTTTAATTGTATGACACCTCGTTTTTAATTCAGATGTGCTAAATGCATCATCACAAGCTGTAAATCCATAGGGTGTTTATTTTCACTTACATTTTCTCCCATGAAATGTATTATTAACACATCGTATTTGAGCCTTTGCTTGTTTCAGGTAAGTCCTTTTTCCACTCAGGGATAATTTCATATTCCAACAGTGTATACATTAGCAATAGGATTTAATTCTCCAATTTATTTGTGTTTGAGAAGCTAATGTTTTTCAAACCACAATTTAAGGGTGCATGTAGCAAGGCAAATTGCAGGCTCCCAAGTGAGGCAAGTTGTGTAAATTGTCAGCTTGCATTGACATGCAAAGGAAAGTTCTGAGCTGCCACAAGATAGGTGTTGTCAGGAACAGGGTAACAAGCAAATCAAGTGAAAAAGGAATTTACGCAGCAGGAATTCCCTCCAGAGCAGGTGAAATTGCAAGATGTGTAAATCACTGCAGAGAGAAAGGCAGAGCAGGTTGTAGTTATATATCCTCATAACTTTTCCATCGTTCAAGAAAAGAAATTCCATAAGCTTTATATTTGTAGGGGGAAATAGTGGCATTTAGGTCCCTGCCATGAACTGAGTGATCTATTACTGTATCTCCAGAGCAATTCAGCTTTCTGCCAATGCAGAGAACACTGTGCACATAAAGATCTTACTTTTCTCCAGCAGAGGTGGTAGCTACTCATATTTTACTCAGGATTTCTGTGAAAGCAGATGTGAATATTTCTGCCAAACCAGCTTTCCCAGAGAAGCAAAAAAACCCCAAACCCTTTACATTAAGGCTTCACCACAAGTATTTATTAGGTCCTGGAAAACACTGAGGCAAACCCTACCTCTGGAAGTTCTGATGCTTGCAAGACACTGAAATGAGCATCGAGAAGGTTGTGGTGCTGAGAGCACGTTGGCAGTATAGAAATGGGCTCAACTTTTGTGACTTACAGAATGCTTTAGCAAGGTGTTCTGGGCTTGAAGGATATGTTGTTAATGTTTGGTGCTAGAGGAGAATGGTCCAATTTCTAGGCTGACTGGCCATTTCAGGGCTTTCTAACTACCAGCTATTCCACTCATTTCTCAGCCTGGCTTTGTTGAGAGATTCTTGGAAGGAAGTTGTAAGAGTGCAGGGGGGCAAAGCACTGCTCTTATCTGCAGATGGTGTAAATTTTCCAGTAGCCCATGACCCCACTTTGATTCTGCAGCTTCTTATCTGCTTAGACAAGGCTGGCAGAGTGTAAGATCAGCTGTTATCCTATCACTTCTCCATCAAAGCAGCTCTGACTGCTTGCTGTCACCTGCCTTCAGAAGTGAAACATGATGGCCTGCAAGCACTTGGAAGCTGATAATTACTTGACATTAGAACTAGCAGAAGAGGGCAGGATGTTCTCCAGGAATATTCATTTTCATTTTAACATGTTTCGCTGTTTGTTTTTTTTTGGTTTTTTTTTCAACTTTATTCATTCTTCCTATAAACACTTGGGCAGTTGGTCCTGCCTGACACTGGATGGTTGCTGTGCATTTTGAGGTCGTTGTCCATTTGATTGGCTTTTAAGGACTAGAAATGGCAGTGGCGAGGCATGCACCTGACTTGTTTGACTACTTTAGGAAAAAACAACCCCAAACCACCAACCACCATAGACCAAAATGAATTGTTGACTCCTCTGTACATCCCTGAGTGGCAAAATGCCACCAACTGTGGGCAACACCCCTTGTTAGGAACAGTTGCATGAGGTGAAAGCCTCTTTCATTATTTGGTCCAGTTGCAGAGTGGAGGCAAGATGATGTGTCTGTGCCTCTGTTGAAACAAGCACACAAGCTCAGGCATTATATACCTGCAGAAAGCTTTTTTGGAATCAGAGTATAAACCATTGCTTTTTTTATTCAATATATATCTGACATTTGGACTGTAGATTACACAGTTTTAATCGGAGTAGTTGATTTTGCTTTGCCCTGCTGCATAGCACACATTGGCCCTCAGGGGAATATTTGTTCCTTACAGACTTGCTGTAGGTTGAAATATTTTTCTGTCATTCTTTTCTTCATCTCCCTCTCCTTTATGGCTCACCTGAAAAGTTGTAACTCCTCCTAGGCTGAGCAGAGCTATGCATCCAAGATGAATAAATCCATAAGGAAATTTAGTTTTCTGTAGCTTCAGCATGAGACTAAACAGTTTGATTCTGTTCCTTGATGGCAGATTTCTGCTGTGGTGCAGGCAAGAAGGGAAGTTTCTTCCCTTGCTCCTTGTTGTGTGTAAAACTACTCTGCCTGATTTGTGCCTATCAGGTAGTACTGTGTAACTTCCATCTACACCCACCTACCTGGGTTTTTTTATCATGTTATCCCAGCTTTAATGGCAGTGCTCTCCATGATCTTTCCAGATTGCATTTAGCTGGATCTTTAAAAGGGAGTGATGTTGCTAAGTCTGTCAAAAAGGTTGCTTTTGTGCCAATTACATCTTCTCTAGTGATGAGACTATAATCCAATCTTTATTGAAAGATACTGCCTGGGCTTTTCCATCCAGTGTCTTCATTATGACTACAGATTTCATACAGCTACTACAGAACCACTGATTTCTATCAGTTCATTAAGTGTAGTTTCAACTACAGTGCAGTCTTGCCATCACATTTCAATTTAACCTGGCCTCCACTGGAACTTTAAGTAAATTCTGTGATTTTGGAAATGCTTCCTAATAGAAATCACCCATTCCATACACACCTGCACACAAATTAACCATCTCTATATACTTCATTATTTTATAACACATTAGAATATCCCAACTTTGGCTGGGGGCAGGGGAAGTAACATCCAGAATGAAAACATCCCTCTGAATTGTGGACTTCAAAGCAAAATGTCATTTGCAAAGGGATTGTTGAATTCCTGTTGGTTTGTGGTTTGTTTTGTTGGTTTTTTTCTGTTTTCCATGGGTTTTTCTTCTGAGTCCTTTCTTGCTTCACCATCTCTTCGAAGTGCCTGAAAGCAAATGTATTAACCCTTTGCTGCCAACAGTCTATCTGTTTGTTAGAGTAAACTTAAACCTGCTTTCTCAGGAGAAAAAGTGAGTAGAGGTTTGTTTCAGTCAACTTTGCAGTACTTAAATTGCTTAAAAACACAGACTTCTAACATTTCCAATCTGAAAGCACTTACATGGTAGGTACTTAATGTGGTACTAAGTAGCTGTATAGGGATTTAAATAGTTATTTCTCACGCTCAGGTGAATAACTATGGACTTGAAAGGAGAGGCAAGAGGCAGTAGGAAGATGAGTGTCCAGTGAGAAATCCACTAATCTTGGGATAAACCCCAAGAATTATTTCCTTATGCCATACTTTTTCTTCCATCATCTTATTTTTAATATAATTTGTTCCTTAGAAGCATGACAAAGGGGTAACGTGTTGGTCTTCCCTGAGAAACCTACATAGATTCCAGCCTCTGCCAAATGCTAAATATCACAAGTGCATTGCTGAAATGTGTGTGCACTCACGTTGCTTAGCAAAGGTGCTGTTTCACTGGAATACTTCTTCACTGAAGATTAGTCTTATGGCCACTGAAATGAAAGAAACCATGTGTGCTGACTTACAGTGGGATCTAAAGTTTCCCTGAGTCATTTCCAGTTACTGCAAGCGAGTACCAGCAACGCTTGTTAGAGAGTGAAATGAGCTTTTAGAAAGGTTTGGGATGAGATTTAGAACTCTGTGTCATTGAATAATTCCTTTTTAGTCTGCTGAGGCTATGTGCAGTCCAGGAGGATGGGAATGGTCAGGTCTGGAGGAACACTGGAATTACAGGGCAGTGAGGGTGCTGCAGGAATGGACTAAACTACACTCTAGGACTCTTCTGACTTTCTGTCCCAGGGACTTTCTGTCCCTGACTTTCAGATTCCTACCATGTCCTTGTTAATTGATTGTGGTATATTTGAACTAAAAGAATGCATTACTGTTTTGCATTAAAATATATGGGACACACAGCATCCTTAATTACTAACTTGGCTTCATCTTGAATCTCTTGGTAATGATTCTTTGGAGATGGGAGATGTTAATCCCTTTGTTGAGATCAGCCATATGCTCTTTCCCTCTGATTATAATTACTTTCTTTTTATAAATTGCCATGGTATTATTGAATTGCACTGGTGAGGGAATTTGCACTTTGGCTGGCAGGGAAGATGTTACAGGTGTGAACTGTGCTATGTAATAATCTTCATGAGCTGTCTGATCTTTCTTTTTTTTTTTTGTCAGTTTTTCATCATAACTGTTATTGAAGTTGAAATGTTGGAGGAAATGGATTATTCTGACAGACTCAGGAAAAAAAAAGTGAAACATTAAACTTTGACAACTCTTACTCATTTTCATTGACTTGAAAGTTTAATATCAGCTATTGGTATACTTAATATCATATGCACATATAATTTGCATTTAAACTCGTGTTCATCTTGTTCTAATCTCTCTTTCTTTGCTATATGGCAAGGATAAGTAAAACTTTGCAATTTCTGACAGATGTTGCCCAAACCTTCTTGAAGTTCTCAAGTCTGTTACCTCTATGAGGGACCTATTCTAGTGTTTTCATTTTTTTTTTTTCCTAGTCCAGAACAAAAATAAAAATACAATGTTCACTTTAGTTAGTTTAGTTTAGTTTAGACTTTAGTTGTGGACCAACTCAGCAACAGCAGCTTGAACTGCTGTTTTGGGCAGGGATTTCTTTGTGTGGTGCAAGCCAAGTAGAGCCAGGTCTGTGGTCTATGAAGGTCAGGTTTTGTTGGGAGGACAAAAAAAAAAGATGAAACAGGGAAAACATCCCCTCCAGATGTCTTTGTCTTGTTCCCTTTGTTAAAATTAGGCTCATTTATATGTTTAAAGTTATCACTGAGGTGCTACCAGACATTTAAGAAATCTGAATCAAGATTTAGTTTCTGTTTTTCTCCAAGGGGACATAAAATTAACTGTGCGTTTCAGTCTCCTTGTCATCTCCTCACCAGCATAAACCCTTCCAATTACATTCTGTTGTCCTCTGCTTGAATCTGGTTAGGATTCTCATTGCCCTGTCCTTATTCTTTGTGCTGCCTTGCATAACTACCCTGTGACAACTCATTTTGGAAATCGGTGGGATAGGTTTGTTTCATTTTTTTCCTACTTGAAAAGTTCTAATTAGAAACATGTCACATATCAAAACCTGAATTTGCACAGTTGCAGCTCTAGGAAATTCAGCTTCTGAATCAGATTGAGGGAGTGAAGTGAATGAGCATAAACCCACAGCTTGATAAAATTTGCTGCTGTAGCTTAAATTCAGAGCCTCCAATGAAATATCAGAAATGCTGATCTGAAAATTTAGGAGATGTATCATGTAAAAGAAATCCTTGTACCCAGTCCTAATAGCTTGCCCAAAATGTCTTCTAACAAGGTTCTCAGGTTGCACCTCTCTGAGTTGGAAGTAAACCCTTTTCCTTACTTTATACTGCCTGAGGGGAATCAGTGCAACTCTGACATCATCTTGCAGGCTTAGGAACGATGGAGATGATGTAAACTAGCTGCTAATCTCCTGTAGGCTCACTGGTTGGTTTTTTTTTTTTCAAACAAAGGAAATCATGGTCATGTATAAGGACTTGGGGGAGGGGAGAATAATTAAGTGATGTTGGAATGAAGTTCATCAAAAGCAAGACTGGTGGTTTTAAATTTTCAGATGCAGACAAAAGAAAAATCCAGCACATGGCAATTTGTTTTCAATAGCTGTGCTTCATTTTTCAAAGGCAAAAATTAAATCATACCACTTTTTTTTTTTTTTTTGAATATGTACATGTAATAGCAGGCATGATTTTGTTTCCTCTAGAAAACAGCTAACATCTTTAAGGCTGTTGAAGAGCTATAGATTATATTTAAAACCAGAATTAATGAATATTCTAATCTCCAATGTAGCTTTGAAAATATCAAACAGCATTTATTAAGTGGAGAAAGATAAACATGAGGTCACATTTCTTGTTCTGTGGGCATTAACAGATCAAATTAGAAAAGCATTTCTGACCAGGAAACAGAGGGAAAGGTTATATTTCTGTTTTCACACTAGCTAAAATTGGGCTGACCTGTCCTGATGAAATACTTCTGTTTTGGGAAAAAAAAAAATAAAAAAAAAAATGATCAAATGGATCTGGATTGTTAAATGACATGCAGCTCTCCCAGTCTTTGCTGAAGAATGATGAAGACATTTGTTTTCACTTCATTTGCCTTTTTAGTACAAATAATATTTTGCTTAATATTAAATCAAACTGACCTGGCAGTTATATATTCAGGCTGAACAGATAAAAGGGAGATAAAACTGCATTATGATTGACCTGCAATGAAACCATTTTATGGAGGGGGGAAAAAATAGTAGCTAGAAACTCCAATTTATTTATTTTATTTCTCCCCGCCCTCCAGAACAAAATAAAACTAAATTTTTCTGAACTTTTCTGTTATAGCAGTTCTAACTGGATATGGTGTGCTTTTTTATGGCTGGGCATTAACACTGAGTATTTCCATTTTATTGGCAGTATTAGGAGAAAAGCTTTGCTGGTGATCAGTAAATAGTAATGATAAAATACTGTCTGTTCATAAATGTTATTTTGTGTTCTAAATTCTTGCACAGAAAACATTCATTAAAGTTTAATGTAATGAAGCAAAGTATAAAAGATGAGTGGATTTTTAAAAGTATTTTTGTTTCAGCTAATCTCTAAACTTTGTGCCTCTGTTCTGATTTCAAACCAATCCAATTTTGAAATGTGGCAATACCTGCAAGTGTAGTTCCCAAACACTCCAGTTCATTTTCTTGTCACTGCAGGAGACATTTGTTATTGGCAATCTCAGAGGAAAGATATGGTCTTGAGTGGGAAATGAAAAAGGTAATTTTCATTAAAATACAGCTACTAACTTGCATAAATATTTGACACTACAGCCAATTCAGCCATGTAAGTAAACTGGTGGTTTTCTTGTGATAAAAGCAGGAAAAACATGGCAGACAAATTAAAAAAAAAATAAATATTTTTTATTCTTGCTTGAATGATTATAGATTTCAGGTCAGTGAAATCCCACATCCAGAGCACATTTCAATGAATTCTTCAACATCGTGCTCTCCACCGGGGTTTCTAAATGGGCTTTCCAACCCATGCAGAGGCAGCTCATCTGTCTCCTATTAAAATTGGTGATCTACCTATGGCTAATTGACGTCAGAGAATGAAATCCAGCAGAACTGAGGCACAAGGCATTCCTGGGAAATTTCTGGGTGGAATTGAAAAGTGTAAATACTCCTGATTTTAGATGGTTGGCCTTATGATGAAAAACAAACAAACAAACCAACCAAAGCAGTGAAGACAGATACTTTTTCAAGTGAGATAAATGGTTTTGAAAATTTTCTCCAAAATCATTGAAAGACTAGATTTTCCCCATCAAAATCTGTTAGGGGATACTTTAAAGCAGTGTGGCTCAATATATGGATCGTTTGCTTCCCAAGGACTGTGTGTGAAGGATGTGCCAACATTCTCAAAAACACTCAAGTCTGAAGGGAAAAGCCCCTGGCTTCCCCTGACAGACACAGCACCTGTAATAGAGCTCTGACTGGGTAGATGAACAATCTTCTAAATATTTATTAATCAAAACCACTGAGGGTCTGTGCCCTGACTGAGCAACTTGGGTGCCCCCTTCGCACCCTCAGAGACCCTTAGCAATGCACCCTGGCCTGGGATGCTGCAGCCCCTGGCCTCCTTTGCATTGTTGAGCTGAGGGAGGTTTTCTCCTGCTTCCAAACCCCCTGGAGAGGTGGCTGGGGGTCTGCTGGACCCTGCTGGGAGCCCAGAGCCTCTGTGAGGGTCCCGTGGTGCTCCTGAGCCCAGCCGATGGAGGACGGGCCTTTCCGCAAAGGCCTTCTGGTGCTTGGGGCTCAGCGCTGGCGGGCCCGTGCCAGCAAAAAAGGTCACAAGATGGTTCTTAAGGAGAAATGACAGCGAGATAAGGCATATAGATCACTTGTAATTAGTGCAATTAGGCCAGTGTTTTATCTGCGTGGATTCATTTTGAGGAAAATTGAAATGCTGAATGTGGTGGAAGAGAGGCCCTGTGTTGTCCAACGCAGAGCAAAAGGTGAAGGTGGCGAGTGCGGTGAATGACGCAATCATGGGTGTTCTTGTCGTCAGACCTCAGGCCAGTCTTTAACTAATTACTTGCTTTTTCTGTTCATTTTTAGGACGAGCTATTCTGCCAGTTCAACAAAAGAAGAAAACCCAGACCTTCAGGTGGACGACGCTCATGTAAGTGTTTTATTTAATTGCTTCACTTGCTGTGGCCAAGGTCTAAAATACTGGTGGTGTACTGTGTATTGGAAACACTGGATATGGTCTTGGATTTTCATGGCAAAAGGCTGTTTCAGTTGACTCTGAAAACTGGTACCTCTTCATCGTGTTTTGACCACAGTTAAATATTTTTAAAGCTTCAAAAGATCAATATAAACACTTCAATTTTCAGTGTTGGCAGTCAGATTGGGTTTTGTTGTCTAATAATAGTAGCTGTACCCCCTTGGATGTATTTTTGGAGAATAGAAGCAGTGAGTTGGAGCTGGAATAACTGAAAATCAGTCAGTCTAATACTAGACAAAATATTTTGTATTCCACTATCAACAACAATAACAATTGCTCAGTACTACTCAGTAATGACTTTTGTCATAAGTGCATTTAGAAAAAATGATTGTGTCTTTGACTAGTGAAAAGAGGAAAGAAAAAAAAAAAAAGAGAAGTTTTCGTTTGTTTTCATTTCTAAGAAAAACTTGAGTATGAGAGGATTCTTTAAACACTACCACTGTCACCAGTAGAATACAGTTTACCAGTTAGTTCTTCTGGGAAAAGTATGATAAATGTTGTCCTGTAAACAGAATATTTTAATATGGGTCTAAAACATCCTTTATATATATATATATATTAGTTATGACTATATATAGTCATAACTAAAATAGTTTATGGATTTTCTTTCAAAGCTTACAAAACAGTCACCATTACTGGTAATAATAGCTTTGGAAGTATTTCAGGTCTGTTCTGTATGGGTGATTTTAAATGTGGGGTTAGGATTTTTATCTCTGATCAATTTCAAAATTGCACTGATGGGAGATGGGGGGAAGATTGAAAACATGTAAATATTATGTAAAAAGAAAAACTGAGAGGGGATTTTGGAGCATTGAATTATTTTGCTGAGATTTAGCTTCAGACAGCTTTTTATTTTTATTTGTACTATATAACAGATAAAAGTCATTAGCATCTCAGAACTATTAAAGTTTTACTCTTTTCAGTGTCATATTTAAATTTTCTAATTGTCTTCACTCTTACATCCACCACTTTTTTGTTTTCGTTGTTGTTATTAAATGAAAAGACTCTAATTGTTAAGGGTATGAATGGAAAACCAAATACTTATTTTGGAATACCCCTAAGATGATGACACTGAAATACAAATCACCAGTTCTTCATTCCAGATGAGGTCTTTCTGCTTGTCTAGGGATTCTTAGAAAGAATAAGACAGACCTCAGTCCTCAATCCTGAACCACAGTTACCTCTGAACAAGTCAGTTTGTAGACAAGCTGTTAGACTGAGAGATCTCAGGAAAATATTTTACTCTGCTAGGGAATGTTGCAGTAAAAGTAATGGAAAAAATGGTGGTCTAATGAAATTAAATCATGGCAGATAAATAAAGGGGAGATTAATGGTATTTAAAGAAATGGGTTAAGTGTATGTAATTATCTCTGAAAGAGCCTTTTATTGAGATAGAGCAAGAGGGCAAGCTGTTGGCATTGACTGTCAGTGTGTAAGAAGAATTTCTGCAAAATCAAGTAGATGTAGCTGCTATTAATGCCTGAATTAATTTTTCCTCCATCAATGCATTTGTTAGTTCTGTATGGTTATTTTACTGGCAGTTGAACAAAGTAGTGAAATGGATTTTCTTTACTTTTTTTGAATGCATGCTTTCTGGGTAGAGCATGAAAATGGCACAGAGGAGGGGGAAAAAGTAATCTCTGCTTGGTGCTGGGGTTTGAATAGCATTCAAAATTGAGTTTTTTGTGTTTCCTGGATGGAGTATTGTATCCCTGCCTTATAATGTGCTGCCACTGAAATGTGATCATGGTAAAATCTGCATGATGAAATGCATCATCATCAACAAGCAAGCAAAAAAAACCCCAACCACTGGCTTGTGTTACCATTCGTTGTTGCTTTACTGTTTATTGAATTGGGATTAAAACAGGTAGACTGTGTTTTGACATAGAATAATCTATTTATATTAAAGAATAAGGTCTTTGCCTTTGAGGTACAGCCATCACTATAAAAACTGCATATATATATATTTTTTTATATATCACCTGTTACTGGAGTTTCAGTTACTCTTCTGACACTTGCTGTCTCTTAAAATATCTGTCACTCTTTTGGAATAAAGCATAATTGCTTTTAGCAATCTTGCTTTTCTCTGTCAGGATTAAGAGGTGCAAGCAGCAATAGCAGCATGTTAATGCCTTGATTGTGTGTAAGACATTTGGATACTCTTGCTTTGCCATGGTAACATTGCCACTGAATAGTAATATTGGCTGCTGTCAGGAACAGTTGTATTTATCAGTTACCAAGGCTTGCAGTGCTACTGCCTGCTCCTCTAATCTGGAGGTTGGAAGGGAACTGGAAGCAAATGACAACAGGGATGTCAAGCAGTGCTGATGAAGTCTGGAGAGAAAGCATCATTTGAAGCCACTGGAGTAACCTTGATGTGTGAGGGTGGTTTTGAGCATTTCCTATTTATCCCTTTAGGCTGGTGGTATATCAGTATTGTAACTAAAATTAGCTATCACTTAATATAGTTTACATAATTAACTAATCACAGAATGGTAGGGGCTGGAAGGGAGCTAGAAGATCATCTAGTCCAACCCCCCTGCCAGAGCAGGGGCACCTTAATGTCTAGGCACTGAGATCTAAACAAAGTTTGATTTTTAGACTGATTAATTTTTAGAAGTACTGAACAACCGTAGGCACCAGAAAAATGATGATTTGTGGAGGTGAGAGGAATGGGAACCATAAACTTGGTCCCCAGTCCTGGCAGAGCAAAGCTGCATGTGCACCCTTGCAGTTCCACTTGTACAGATTTAAAAAAGAATCTTGTAATGAATGTTTGAGATTTTAAATAATAAAAAAATAGGCTCCCTGGAAATATCAATGTTGAAGATTCTGCACATTCTTCTTTTGTGTTCCCCAGAGGGTTCTTTCTTCATTTTCTTTTCCTCTCTTTCATTTACTTCCTTTTTTTTTTATTTTAGATAAGCTTTTATAGAAGTAATTGAAACTTTGGCATCATTTTTTTCCAAGTGGTTTTGTTTGTTGCTGTTTTGTTCGGTGGTTGTTGGTTTAGTTTGTTTGTATTGTGTGTGTTTTTATTTATTCATTTTTTTAATCATCATACCCAGTCTCTCCCCCTGTATTTCAATTTACTGAAAGAAAAATACTGAATTACGAAGCTTATGTTTGGAATTTGACCAACCCTTCAATAAATATTCATATAGTTGGTTATTTAGATAGATAATGTTATGCTGAGGTGAATTCCTGTATTTTATTTAGTATGTACTTTTGCTTTTTAAACTTTGCAACTAAACCAATCTGTATTGACAGACTGATGTTCTTTACCTTAGCAAATAAAAAGAAAAGGCTAAAAGAACTTGAATGGCATCTGTAAAATACTGTGAATTGGCTTCTATAGCACTGAATGAATTTTTCTCTGAACCTATTTTTTTTTAACAGTGTCTTTGCAAGATCTGTAACTAGGCCAGTTACCTGTAGAAATTGGAGGCAATGTTTATTACTAGGCAGCATAAATACAAAATACATGATTGTTTGGTTTGACTGGTTTTGTTTGGGGTTTTTTGTTCATTTTGGGGGTGGCTTTGGTGTGGTTTGTAGTTGTTGGGGGGGTTTTTGTTGGTTTCTTTCATTGTTTTATTTTTATTTTGTATGTTTCTGTTGTTGTTGTGTCTCTTTGTTGTTTGGTTTGGTTTTATATACATAAGGTTCTATACATTTGTTTTTATACATTCAGGGTTCTATTTCCTAGGCTTTAAGGGGAGAAGTTTAAAAATGCAGAGTTTTGATAGGTGCCTGTTGGAATTGCCAAGACTCTTTCTGAGTCAGATTGAGCTATGAAATGGGGAGCAAATTCAGAGCAATTGACATTGGTGTCTTATGCTGCTAAAGTGCCTCTTCTATTCTAGTTCTGGACTGCTGGAATTTCATCTGGGTCTAGAGCATATTGCATTTGCAGATGTGTCAGACCCAGGTCTGTCTTCAACGCTGTGGAAAATCTCTCTTGGTTATGTAGATATCTTCAAAAATCTTTTTCTTTGTTGGAGTTTTGATAGGATGACCCAGTGCCATTATGGGTTAACCTGCTAAGGAATTAAAAAGTGCCTCTATTTACAGAAGGTGGAAAACTAAACTCTCTAATTCTGTTTAGCCCTTACAGTCCAAAGGAGTGAACAGACATGATAAATATAAACATAAACCCCCATGTTTTATGTTTTCTTTACTACTAGTTACTCTTGGTCCAACCATGGCCAGTTGATCAGTGTCTTCAGTAGTAAATTGCAGCCTTATCTCCTGGTTCCATTAGGACCAAGAGAAGATGAGATTCTGCTTTTGTTGAACTTGCTAGGTTTTTTTTTGGTTAGCTTCAGGCCAAGACTTCACTGAGCTGATCTGAATGCTTAAGAGAAGGTTAGAATATTGAAATACACACTTTCTGTCAAATGCTACACAGGAAATATTTCTACTTCTGTCAGGGGAAAGCCTTTTTCTGTTTTATTTGTATGGTCCCTAGCAAAGTATGGGATGATACTTGCCTGGGGCTTTTTCATGGTATCATCATTCAAAAAATGAGTAAATATCATGTTTGATTTAACAATTTGAGCATTTGCTCACGCAACATTTGCAATGCACTTCTGTTTGGATTTTTGGAAAAGAGCCCCACTAACTGAATGAATTATTAAAGACCTTCAAAACTCAAAGCTTCCAGAATTTGAAGCACAGAAATACTTTATACTTCTAATGTTATTAGAAACTTATTCCACCAAATTTATCCTGCACTTCACTGTTAAGTGATATGACAGACTGAATGACTAATGTGACTTGATAGAGGTGTTTTCTTCATTGATATGTCATGAGAAAATGTCATTTTCTGTGGGTAGGCACGTTGGTTTTGGCAGTGCTTTGTCATCACTGGTAAACTACAAATACATAGATGTTAGTACAGGTGACAAAAGCACCCAGGATCTGTATTGTCTGATTAATGTTGGGATAATTCTTACATTTTCTGATTTCCAGCCTTGCTATGGTTTAGACCTGGCAAGCTGTTAGCAGCAGTTGTATCTCAGCTAGTTAAAGCTCAGAAATCCTATGGAATTTGTCATGTGCTGGATGCCCTGCACTGCCTCTCAAATACTGTCTTGCCAAGCTGTGTGCACTTTGTTCATGGCATAACAAATTCCTTTTATCTTGCTGCAAGGAGAATAGGATTGAGGAGATACATCTGCAGTCTATCTTACAGATGATGGAGGAAAAACCAGTCCAGAGCAGGGTCTGCCTGACTGTAAGGAGATCCACTGTGTAAACACTGTGTGCTAAGCAAACTGTAGCCAGATACAACAGAGTTGGCTTGACCACTGGGATTTCACTCTGTGAGCAATCCCTGTGATCCAGGACCCAGTGCTCCTCTCAGACTTCCCTTACCCACTCTGTAGCTGCTGTATTAAGAAAGACTAATTCCTTCTCTTGGCAACACCCAGGAATGCTTATATCTCCACTTATATACCTTATGACTTGGTTCCTGGGCTGTTTGCTTGCTTTAGGTCCAGAACTGACACAAGACATCAGTTTGGTGTCAGTGCATTTGGGTGCTGCTGGCCCTGAGCTCCTGTGTCACTCCCCTCTGGTGGGAATCTACCCTTTTGTGCCTTTAGGCTCGGGTATGAAGGTTTTGTAGACCTCTGCTGCCTGTAGTGATCCAGCAGTAGCTCAGAAAGCAGTGCTGGGAGGCTGTGCTGGGCTGTCAGACACCTGAAAGGAGCCTGGTGTGACTAAGGAATCACTCTGTGCTGATCTCCAGCATCCAGGTCACAGCTGAGTGCCCTAGGCTAGCCACTGCATGTCGTGCCATCTGAAAGCCTAGCCAGCTCCCAAACAGATCTCCATCACAGATGCTCGTGTGCTCTGCTGCCTCCTCATCCCAGCTGTGCCCAGGCACACTCCTCTAACTCTGAAGGTAGGATTTGAGCACGCTTTCTCTGTGATCCAGCAGTGAAACTAACAAGTTCTGTGATCAGCAAGAAGTACCTGGTAATATCAAAGTTCAGCTCTGAGTTTTCTGTGTTCTTTAGGTGCTGCAAAGAGTTCACAATCTCCACTGTAAAAATTCCACGTGAAAAGTAATTGGATTTTGTATTTCACTGAGCTTTAAAAAATAATTTCTGGTGAAAATGAAACAAAATACTGTACTCTGCTTTATTTAATCTGAATGGAAATGGTTTCTCTTAAAAACGACAACAAATTATTTCATTTTCCTACTTGGACATTCCACTGCCTGGAGTACTTGCTGTGGCCCTTATTCTCTTAAGTACATGAAACAAGTACATGCCACCTTCCTCAGGCTCCCTTCCAGGCAGTGCTGTTGCCTTGAGTGCTTTCTGGGATATGTGGAGTGGCCCAAGGATCAGGGCCACAGGAGGAGCATCTGTCTCCTGTCCCCATTTGGAAAACTTTACTTTGTTCTTTTTTTCCTTTTTTTTTTTTTTCCTCAACTGAAATCAGAAATGGAAAATTTGGGATCTTGTAGAATTTTTAAATCACTTGTATTTGTCATAAATGGAAGGCGAGCTCTGAGGATCATTGGCCCAAAGGTGAGTGACGTGATCAATGGGCTGTTGTTTGTCAGAGGCTGGCATGTGCAAACCCATGCACCAGCAATGACTTAGAAAGCTCTGGGTATTCTATGGGATACCTTAGAAGTATTGCAGGCCAGAATTAAGATGAGAAGCGTGCTGGCAAAATTGTTCAAGTGACTCTGGCAGGTTGATTAATGTATTTGAAGTGTTGGAAGAAGAGCAGAATGCCAGAAGAGCAATTTTGAGAGTGAAAAAAAAAAAACCAAACCAACAAAAAAAAAAAGAGCAGCAGTTTGGGTAGAGCAGGACAGGATGTATTCCAGCACTAAATGAGGTGTAATAGTTCCCATGAATTTTGTAATACTGAGATCTATAATGGGATAATAATTTGGGGATGCCAGGGGGAAATGCTATTCACCATCTCCAGAGCTGACCAAAGACGTGGCATGTGTGGCACTGCCCTCTGAGTTGGCTGTATGTGCTAAAGGACTTAGCAATGAGTTGCTCAAGCTGCTTGAGATTTTAACCCTTAATCCTCACTCAAAAAGCAGACCTGTTTCACATCTTGCATTTGTCTTGCTTCTATCTGTACCATTATTTAGTTGGGTGTAGTTATTATACAGTAGAACAATTGCACCCCCTCAGATTTTCATTTGCTTCTCTACTTATTCCCTAGCACAGTGTGAACCTAATTTTCTTTTTATTACTTCAAAAACTCCTTCAACCCCAACAATCTGTAGCACAAAGAAGCATGCTATCAGAACTAATACAGTAATCAACTCCAATTCCCTGTGTGGAATCTGTTAGTAAGCAGAGTAGAAGAAAGAATTATTTTTTTTTCCAGGGTTTGTTATGTATTTCTTGTGTTCTTGTGTTTT